>CAJPEX010001482.1:6148-56600 GCA_905338405.1 Notodromas monacha | reverse complement strand
TCCGAAGTAATGTTTTTATTTTCTCGTGATATTCGATGATGGTTCGAGTTTGTTTCGCAATCGGACAATTTGTCCAGAATGCGTGGGACATTCCCTGAGTGTTGCGAACGCCTGGGCAAAGGAAAGAGTCATTTGTTCGGGTTATCTGATTTATTTGAGCAATTTTTCGTACCGTGTATAGTGCTTCCAATGACGACTTGATATGTTATTCGCTGGTGTAGGGTGATTCACGCGTTATTAGACCCTCAAACAAGGCATATTCCCGAGATTTATGGACATGTAATTATGCAATTCGTGTGTCGATGGAACTTGGAACTATGTGAAAGAAAGGGCATCGTGGCATGATTGCATACAAATCGCAGTTGTTCGGCATATGGGTGAATGAGGGAACCTTCATGTCCCTTTTGGGACTAGGATTCCTGTTAGTCACGTGGAAAATGGGAGGAAATTAGGGATTTCCCCGAGGCATTGCTTATTATTATTATACGTAAAGCGAATTATCCGGCTGAGATTTTCAACGGAAAGGAGTGACGATGTCCCTTTTAATTATCAGAGGCTTGTAAGAATGATTATAAGAATGTAATTTTTTCTCCCTTCGATTTGCTTCAATCTATTTTGTACCAAAATGTAAGTTCTTACCGAAAAATAGTAAAAACACCCAGATAAGAAGAGTAATCTGTCTATGTTCCTCTGACCTAGTCAGAAATAATCCTCGTTATAGGCAGTGTTAGTCTTAACGCCAACTCTTTAGCCTGATTTGCGAGCTAATTACCTAAAGTTTATTGTCGAGGAAGTAAAAATGATTGATATTTGTTTCCATACCTTGATACGGTCGGTTGGAGAAGTCGCTTCATGAGTTTGTTGCAATTAAGCGTCTTTTCTTTTATTGCTGGTAGCTATTGCTTATTTTTATGTTTTCCCGAGTGGCGTAATCCAACTGCTGGCGTCGGAAGATGCAATGGAAATTGAAGCACCTGGTCTTCGTCTTTTGGTGTGTAATTATGATTACTGAAGAATGAGCTGAGTTGCCCGGTTGATTTTGATGTCAGTTTCTTGATGAAAAATTAGTTTTTTCTTCGTTTCGTGCATTTTAACCCTTCGGAAAGAATGCAAAAGAGCTCCAAGGTCATCAGTAAAGCCTGAACCGCGAAGAGTTTGCTTGCGAAGTTCCTTTCCTTTTCGCGTGTTTCACTTGTGTTTTTGGAAATGAATGGCACAAGATTCGTTCCGCGAGGACCTTGTTTATTTAGTCTTCTTTGCAGGGTGTAAATGCGAATTCTGAAAAGGCTTGTCGTGGTTCTCATTTGAATTTTTTCGGGTGCGAATTTCTCGGAAAAAAAAATTAGAATGAATGTTGGATATATATAAGCCAGTGGTTGCTGCAACATTTCCGCAGTTTTAAATTTGGAAATGTGGTTTATGGTCATGGTTTGTGCATACGAGATCAAATGAATCTCCTTTCTTTAGAGAATATTTAATGTGACATTAACATTTTCCTATTACTGTGTCTGAATTTGCAGAGGCGTGCGTTGAGTAGCTGATTTCATTAGCGGTTTGGTGTCAATTCATTTTTTGCTTGGGTCCATTTTTCCCGCTTGTAATCCGAGAAATGAAAATCTGCGCTTATTGTCATTAGGCATTCTAGCAGATTTTCCGAGAGTGCTACAGTTTTTTTTCCTTTTTCTGAGTACTGTATTTCCCTTCAGTATAGCGTTATTATAAACACTACGAATCTCTTCATCAACGCAGAACGGAATAGATACCTAACATATGAATCGCCTGGTCAGTATGAAATGAGGATCTGCTCATCGGAAATATATTTTATGATCTCAGCAATGAAGTCCGTCAGTTTTCAATCATAGAATTGCACGTAAATCGAATTGATTTTCAGAACATAATCTAATATTTGAGTGATTTTTTGCTAAATTTTAAGTATGTGCACAAATCGACTCAGAATACAATATTTCACGTCGATAATGAAGCACCAGTTATAACAATCCTGAGATTTTTAAAACAGCTTGAATTAGGCTAAACTGAAATTTACATTCAGTTGCTTTGATACCTTTCTAAAATTTCTCTCTTGCGTCCGCATTATGGCGGCTTTCGTTTTTTGGCTTATAGTTGAAAGAATGGAACTGGGTAGAAAGAAATGTATCAGTGATAATTTAAAAAAGGACTGTTTTGATTGAAATCCGTCTATTGATTTTTCTCCCTCTACAAATTCCTTCGGCCCAATCATTAACTTCATTACCTATTAAACTTGTACTGGAAGTTTTTCTTGCGCTGCGATGTATTGGAACATTTTCTTCATTCAAAGAAAAATATTTATATTCGTGAACACGTTTTATCGAATGTCTTACATTCGCAACTGGAAAGAACGAGAAAATCAACGAGTTGGCGGAAAGTGTGAGAATTTTTCAGAGGCACAGTATTATTTTAGTGATTCTGCAATGCATGTATAAATAGTAAAATGAATTAAGTGAAAGGATCAGAATACTCAGATGGTTAACTTGGCAGCTAATCTTGCTTCAAGTACGTACGATATATTTTCGTAAAATCACGGGGAAGAGAACAGGGTTTATTCTCTCATAAAAAAAGCTAGTCTTGAACTATAGTGCGAGGGCTTAGCCAATGTCCAGGTCCTATATTTTAAACTGTGGCTTTCGTTTCTTTCTCTGCCTCGCATTCCGGATGACAGTACTACGAAAGTGCGGAAATTGAGTTTGAAAATTCTTAAGTTATCTCGAGTCTTTATAAAATAAAAACTTGTGCCCTGTATTAAAAAAAATTTTACGCCGTCTCGGTTCGAGTAAACGGCTGTTTTATTATGCGCGATATTTTCTTCTGCCAAGCAACGCAAGAGATGTTCAACTTCTATTTGGATCTTTTTTTTTAAGGCTCGGGGTTGAGCCGTTCCGCTCAATCCATCATGAATTTAGCTTGCATTCCATCGTATTCTGATGTAGGATGAGAAAACCTGCTGGATCTGCTTTCCATGCGATGGGCTATCTAACCTATTATTTTACCCCGTGAGCCACATAATTACAATTTCATTCGTTGGCCTCATTGTGAAGCCCAAATTTTTGCCACCAAGAATCCAGGGAAAACGTTTTATGACATCAATGGAAATGCAGCATTTAGGGGGCTGGAACACTTGGTGGGCTTTTCGTTATTTCGACAAGTGAAATGTAGGAATTAATTAACGACACGGGCCGTAAATTTGTCGTAAATCTTTATTCCTTCGGTCGTTGAAAGGACGAATTCAGGATCAAAATCAATGATAATTAAACTTGACATGCCTCCAGGATGTGACGAGAAGATCAAATGAACTCTGCTGATGGAACACCTGACGCCGAGACTTATTTTTATTCTTCATTTTCTCATCTCTGTCAAGGACCTGCTTTCGACCTGGCGGTGAAAAGCGAGCCCGGAATTAACGCCCACGTTTGACTCAGTCAGTCGCCTATGCGTTTTAATGTTGTTGACGGTCCCATTTCTCGCGAAGGAACAGGGATCCTTGTCCTGAGGCTGAAAGACATCATCAGACTTTCACTGTCTGGCTAAGTGAGTAGGTCTGGCAGGAAACGAGCTTCGGATTGATGGGCGGCGATGCTGGCGGTTCTCGTCATGTTCGACTTCACAGGACCAGGCGCTCTTTCTGACTCCAAAGTCACCGTCGAATTCGATCCTTAAAATAATGTATTAAAAAGTTCTTGAAAAGGGCATGTAAATAATTTTGAGCCTATATTTTGATTTTCACACAAAGATGGGCTATAGACGCGATTATCGTGGCAGGTTATATTTCAGGATTGGAAAAAGCGTCACTTTTCAAGCTGTACTGTATTAAAATTAAAATTTGTACAGTATTATGAAAGTTGGAAGTATTTTTTCGCGAATTCTTGATCTTGGTAATCTGAAGATCTGCCGATAAAGAATGATTAAAAGAAAAAGGAAGACGAGGAGAAAATGTATTTTGGAAATCGACGGAATATGGTTATCACTGGCATTGTTTTCCTCTCTTTGAGGCCTGCAGAAATGATTTTCGTCTAAATGAAGAATGTGATCTTTTTGTTCTTGCTTTTCCATTCCTTAGCTTCTCGAAAATTAATTTTATATTTAGGCTTACAATGTTATACAGTTATGATGCATTCAAATTGACAAACTTGCATCTTTTCAAGCATGGGATTCAAAAAAATGAAGCATCGGAAGACTAATTCGACCCAAGTTCGGTTCCTGTGAAATTATAATTTCCTCTTGTATTGTACTAAAGTTTTCCCTTCAAAAAAATTGACTGCACCATCCACGTAAAAAAAAAATCACGATGAATATCTTCTAAAAGAGGCTGTGAAAGTTGAAATTTTGAAGAGAAGATTGAGGAAAATTCAGAATTTCCTGGAGCGAAAATCTGGAATACTTATAAAATGCCGATATGTAGTCAGTATGACTTTCAAAATTCAAATTTTCCGGCTGGTGTTCACCATATACGTGGTTCATTGTTGCTTCCTTCCTTCTTTCTTACATTTTCTCGCTTTGGAAAAGGCAAATCTTCTCGGAAATCGAATTACACTTGCGAGGTTTCCAGCAGTCGACCTTGGCCTATCCGATTGCCTTTTTTCCCGAGAAAATGAAATCCGTACTGATACTAATACTGTACCATCTTTCACGTGGGTGAAAATTCTTACAAAAAAAGTTCCAGATAAAAACGTCATTTTTCGGCTTGCAGAGCCACAGTCTAACGAACCCACGCAGTCACTTGGCATATTATCTTTTGCCGTCGAAAAAATCCGGAACTTGAGCGTCTTCAGCACTTGAGAATACTCCAGAACTTCCGCTCCAATTTGAGATTGATGCCGTTCAATTTTATTTTCATCATTTCGACAGGAAAGAGAAGGCAGAAAGAAAAAAAAATCATCAAAATTCAGGGGGCGAGAACCGCCGATGGGTCACTTGCAGTGGTTTCTCTTTTATTTTCGCTTAAACCTCCTATGTACTAAAACATCTCGTTCCTTGACCGAGCAATCTGACGCAGCAATTTTCCCCCGGCGAAGCATGCGAAACGTGCACACAAATACCTTGAGAGCATTCCCCGGGAATAAAGTTTTGCCCCGCGGGTGCAATTGACAAACGTTCGAAAAATGTTTTCTTTTTTTCTTTGTTGTCCCAGTCCAGTCTGCGGTGTGATCATGAATTGCGGGCTGAAGAATTGATCACTTCGAACTCACCGGGGCGTCGAAAGGAAGGGAAGTTTTTTTTTTCTCGAAGGCGAAGAAAATAGTGATCCCTGTTTTCACTACTGCAGCTAAAAATAGTAAAAGCAGAGATATATGTAAAAGTTTTGAAGCCGTAACGTGATCTAATTTGAATCAGCTTTCCTTGAGCGTTGGAGCACGAAA
The DNA here is from genome assembly GCA_905338405.1 of Notodromas monacha. NCBI lineage: Eukaryota > Metazoa > Arthropoda > Ostracoda > Podocopida > Cyprididae > Notodromas > Notodromas monacha. Next base: position 51,207 of record CAJPEX010001482.1, on the reverse strand, counting down.
CATTTCGGTTCTTCTCCTAGCAGTAAGACGTTTGTTACTCGAGAACTGATCTGTGTGTAGAGCTGCTACTTTCTAGAAACATGGCGACATTCCATAATATGCGTTTCTCAAAACACATTCATGATGCATATCAGTTCAGTATTGTAATGTACTGTGCAGTGGTTTCTCCAACTATGGAATTTTCCTTGATTATTTACCTTTTTTCGAATAACCGACTGCACGCGAAGTTCTTGTCCTTCATTAAATATAATTTATTGTGAGAAAAGTGGGAGCCTTGATAATTTTTCCGAGTGGATCAAGGATTTTTCAATATTATTTATCGTGTTTATCATGGTTCTCTTCGTTTCTGACTCTCTTCGCTTCTACTTCAAGACGATTTACGTTCGATTTTCGTTTTCATTGTAATAATATATTTATGGATTAGACACATGCTGGTTCATATACAGTATAAAAATTATGCGAATTTTCAGTTGCTTGAAACCGATTAGAAGTTTCAAATGTCGAAGCTCCTCATAATTCGGTCAGGTCAGTGAGCTTGTTGAGGCATCAACTTCTTTTCGGAACGAACAAAGCCCAATAATTGATGTACCAAGTTAATTAGATTTGAGGTCTGCAAGATCGCATCGGTTAGCACTCAAGTACCTGCATGATTTTACCGCGTATCCCCAATTGTTTGTTGGTCTTTTCAAGGTACGAGCAATCATCCGTAGAAGCTGTTATTTGCGGTCACGACTTCTCGTCGATAAACCCCCAAAATTATAATGATTACTCTACTTCAACGAGTTTTGTACCGAATGATTGTGACAGAGTTTGCTCGCAAAATTCGAAATTGTCTTGAGTTACGCGTGCTGCTGCGTGTGGTGCTTCGGAATGGCTCAGGTTCTGCCATTAGCCTCATTCGTTGAGGCAAAATTGAGTCTTTCTTTTGCAACCATTTGTTTTTCCTGTGCATGGTAAACGAAGGAACTTACGAATAAGTTTTCTGCGAAGAGTCGTTCATATTGCATATACTGTACTGTACTTTTTTCGTAGAGGAGTTTCTCTTTTCTTTAGTGCAAATTTAAGTGCATAATAATTATATGATTTTCAACGCGTTGCTTAAACGAATAAAATACCGATTGTTGAAAGAGCACTTCATCATGCCGAGGAAGTAACTCGCAAATTTGATTTTTTAAATGTTCCGATGGTTCAGGCTTTACCTCAATGTTCGACATATTTAAAATTTATTTAGTTTGTCACAGATACAACATTCCGGATTCGTCGGTTCTCTGAACTTTATAGAGTCGAACCTCTCTGATTAAATTTTAAGGGGCCAACCAAATTCAACTGATGGAGCCTTTGATTGAGGGAGGTTTCAAGTTAGTGAATTTTCAAGTCAGGAGAAGCAAGCAATTTTTTGTGGGAAACATGGAAGAATTTCCGTAGTTGTGAATGATGATTTTCTGGGTTTTAAATTTCTTTTTAAATGAGTTGACAGGATGCTTAAGTTGGACCTAGGGTTTTATTTTCCCAATTAGTCTTTCACTTCCTTTCAGAGCACATAAAGTTCATTGCTTTCCTATTTTGTATGCCAAGAAAATAATAGCCAGAAGGTCTCACAGAATCTGAGATACGGAAGTTTGAGAGGAAAAGCCTTCAAGTTAGAAAGGTGTTTTATGAATTTTTTTTAAGGGAATTTATAGAGGGGCTTTGAAATAATTCGACATTGGGAGGTTCGAGTAATCGAGGTTCAAATGTAGACTTCCCCTGGACACGATAGAGACAGAATTCTAGCCATTTGCCTATATTTTCGCCTTAGCGTTTCTTCCCTTTGGAAAAATAGGCATCGATGCGATGCGAATGGAAAATGCAAAAAAAAATAATAATAACCGCCGTTATCTTCACGTTTCCTTGACTGCAAAGAATAACAGCAATCGATCGGTCTGCGGAGAGGTCGAACGTGCAACACAGTTGCGTGATTTGCTCTTCGAGTATATGTACGATATATTTTATTTTCTCTCTTTCTTTCAGCTCTCAGTGAAGCCGACTGGACTGGAATTTCCGCGAGAAAGTGCCTCACTTTGGAAGTGTCGATCGTCGTGACGGATCTCAGTGGCACGAGAAGGTCACGAGGACACCCCGAGCCGGAAATAATGTGAGTTTCCCGAGCGCATTGTTGACTTCTTCCGGCGAGTAGATGATGGTCATCTTATCTGGGTTCAAAAAAGGTCTACTTATTTTTCTTTTTACCGAAACTGAATTCACTCGGAATGTCACTGCGATGGGAAATAAATAAAAAACATTCCTGGCATTTTGCGAGACAAGCAAAATGAAATGTACACGTTCTGCCTCCGAATAAGATGAATGACGACGCGGAAACACGTCTGAAAGTTGTTGACGTTAATTCACGTCTCGTTTATGAATTCGTGAAGATTTAGAAACAACGTTAATTTTCGGAGAGTGGATTTCGATCAAGTTGCGGGAAAGAAACTGATCGTAGGGAAAGTCACTCGTGCGTTCGCAGTTATTGATAAATACAGGTGAACCTTGCCAAGTCGAACCTCCTCAAGTCGAATACCTCCCTAACTCGAATTTTTTTTTTCAAGTCCCTGTCTGGATTCCCATAGAAACAATGTATTAAAAACCTCGCTAACTCAAAGTATTTTTCTCTAAAACCTCTGTAAGTCGAATTTTCTCATGCCCTTTGGCTATTATTTCCTTGAAATATGAAAGAGAAAGTCAAGAAAACAAAATTATTTTATGCATTTTGAAATAAAAGTGAAGGACTAATTGAACAAATGAACCTCTTCCTAAAATTTCAGCAAGCTGTAAACTTATCAAGAAGCAAGTTTAGGCCCAGAATATCCTCATCTACAATTTCCAATTTTCCTTTGAGCAAAAATATTTGTTTCCTTTACCCCCAAACCTAAAAAGAACCTCCCTGAGTCAAATTTTTTTCTGGTCCCTAGAAATTCGACTTAGAGAGGTTCAACTGTATGCATTTTTTTCCTAGCAGTAAATCGGCAATTTCGAAAGATTGTTGTTTTACTTGGAATATTGCTCCAGGCTTCCGTGTTTCGTGACGGTGCAATGTTGTACATGTAGTCGTCTAATCGATCACCGCAAACTTCTCCACCTCTAATGTTGAGAAATGCGTCGTGTCAAATTGTCAAATCGCCCACTGGTCGGTTTCGCTGTTTTCTCTTCCGTGTCTCGTACTGTACTGCACTGCACTGCACTGCACTGTACTTTCTTCCGAGTCGAAAGAAACGCACTGTGCAGTGTATTACTTCCAGTCGTCACGACGCGCAGAAAATGCTGCGAGAAAGTTGCGTGGGTCCCGCTGTGAAGGCGAGAGAAAAGGTTTTAAGAGAAAATGCTGAGGTTTCTCTGTAACCGTGGAGGTTTCTTTTTCATTTGAGCGTGAGGCGGAAAGATTGATTCGACTTTCCTTGCCCGAAGTCCATTCGATTCCCTCCACGTGAAGCAGAATCCGCCTTTGACAAAACCCCCGAGTGCGGAATTCATTTCCACGGGTTGCCTAATCACCTTGCCGACGACCAATGGGCATTTGTCAAGCTCGAACGGCAAGTTTGATGATTCGGATTGAATCAAGGCTTGGTTGTCTCATCAGTGGACTTTGTTTAGATAATTAATTTTAATAGAAGTTGTTCGGCCGTTTAATGGATCCTTGGAATCAAGTGAGACCTATTTTTTTCTCCTTTTTATTTATTGCATGATAAATATGTCGAAAAATAAATTCTGTAATAAATATCCAGCTTTGTGTTTTTCCACCCACTTTGTTTACATAGGGAAGTATATAAATTTGGCCGTTTAATGGTTCTTTATTGGAATCAAGTGAGACTCAGTTTTTCTTTACTGATTCCAATGATACAGATACGAGGGATTTACACGTTTCCGCGCGGACTCGTTTCGATGCGGACTTCATGATCTGAACGCCAGAGATTTGTGAAACATTTTTCTTATGTTCACTACTTCCAAGAGGTTAGGCAGACAGCTTCTCAATGTCATCACCGCCAATTGGTACACACTTCTCAGGCCTTTTGATCCATTTGTTGAAACAGGCCTTGAAATGTTCAGTTGTTAAATTTTGAAGCTTCCGCATCAGAACAGCAGCAACAAGCTGATCCGCGCGGAACCGTGTAGCCCCTTGTATATCGAAAAAAATAAATTCAGGAATAATTACCTCCTTTGCACTTTTCCACCAAAATGAGAAAATTTGTTTCTGCATGAGGTCGATCACTGCAATTTAACATTTACTCTCAGAACCATAGGCCATATTCTTCTAAATCATTTAATCTAATGGTCGCAAATTCGATTTTTCCCAACGAATTTCAATTCGCCGTTGGAAAACCCTGGCTGAATGTTTTCCGGCACTAATTCCCAGCGTTATAAAACTAGTTCAAGAATAGCTTTTGTGAAGCTTGAATTTTCCGCTCGTTCAACATTTTCTTCCTCTTTTCGGCTCTGTAAATAAAGAAAAAAATCCTGGAAAAATTTAATGAATATTCGCGAAAACCTCTAAAATACGAGTATGACTCTAATAAGCGATGGATTTCCGCTGCTTGGAAATCATTCAAATCGCGCGCCGAATAATCTTTGAAAGAACCTCATCAACCGTAACATGCAAGCATGTCTTTCTTTTCTTTATATTTCTTTGGTTGTCGTATCAATGCAGCTATGCTCGTGTACTGAAATTTAGAAGAGGGAAAATAGCTAGTTTTATGTNCGTCTAATCGATCACCGCAAACTTCTCCACCTCTAATGTTGAGAAATGCGTCGTGTCAAATTGTCAAATCGCCCACTGGTCGGTTTCGCTGTTTTCTCTTCCGTGTCTCGTACTGTACTGCACTGCACTGCACTGCACTGTACTTTCTTCCGAGTCGAAAGAAACGCACTGTGCAGTGTATTACTTCCAGTCGTCACGACGCGCAGAAAATGCTGCGAGAAAGTTGCGTGGGTCCCGCTGTGAAGGCGAGAGAAAAGGTTTTAAGAGAAAATGCTGAGGTTTCTCTGTAACCGTGGAGGTTTCTTTTTCATTTGAGCGTGAGGCGGAAAGATTGATTCGACTTTCCTTGCCCGAAGTCCATTCGATTCCCTCCACGTGAAGCAGAATCCGCCTTTGACAAAACCCCCGAGTGCGGAATTCATTTCCACGGGTTGCCTAATCACCTTGCCGACGACCAATGGGCATTTGTCAAGCTCGAACGGCAAGTTTGTTGATTTCCGATTGAATCATGGCTTGGTTGTCTCATCAGTGGACTTTGTTTAGATAATTAATTTTAATAGAAGTTGTTTGGCCGTTTAATTCATCCTTGGAATTAAGTGAGACTTATTTTTTCTCCTTTTTATTTATTGCATGATAAATATATCGAAAAAAAATTCTGTAATAATTTCCTGCTTTGTGTTTTTCCAACCGCTTTGTTCAAATAGGCAAGTATATAAGTTTGGCCGTTTAATGGCTCTTTATTGGAATCAAGTAAGACTCAGTTTTTCTTTACTGATTCCAATGATACAAATACAAGGGATTTACATGTTTCCGCGCGGACTCATTTCGACGCGGACTTGAAATTATCTGAACGCTTGAGATGCTGTGTAAAAACATTTCCCTCATGTTCACTGCTTCCAAGAGGTTAGGCAGACCCCTTCTCAATGTCATCACCGCCAATTGGTACACACTTCTCAGGCCTTTTGATCCTTGCGTTGAAATAGGCCTTGAAATGTTCAGTTTTTAAATTTTGAAGCTTCCGCATCAGAACAGCAGCAACAAGCTAATCCGCGCGGAACCGTGTAGCCCCTTGCATATCGAAAAAATAAATTCAGAAATAATTACCTCCTTTGTGATTTTCCACCGAAATGCGAAGTGTTTTTTTGCATAGAGGTCGATCACTGCAATTTAATGTTTACTCTCAGAACCATGGGCCATATTCTTCTGCATAATTTAATCTAATGGTCGCAAATCCGATTTTTTTTCGACAAATTCCAATTCGGGGTTGGAAAACCCTGGCTGATTGTTTTCCAGCACTAATTTCCAATGTTATAAAACTTGTTCAGGAATAGCTTTTTGTGAAGCTTGACTTTTCCGCTCGTTCAACATTTTCTTCCTCTTTTCGGCCCTGTAAATAAAAAAAAATCGTGGAAAAATTGAATGAGTATTCGCGAAAACTTCTTAAATACGAGTACGACTCCAATAAGCGATGAATCCTTGCTGCTTGCAGATCATTGAAATCGCGCGCCGAATAATCTTCCTTTCTTGGAGTAGTTGGCATTGTACGTTCGTACAGAAAGAAAAGAAATATAAAGAAACCAACAGCATAGTTACGTCGATACGAGCACATGACTTTAAATCTTCTCCCTTTTATCGATCAAAATACAACTTCTACTCGAGATTTTTTTACATGGAATAGCTTGAACCGCTCTGCAGACGCGCCTGGGTTAAAAAAAAGTGTTCGCTTTTCTTTATAGTCTACTACGTGGGGCCTTGCGAGTATTTTCTGTTTAAAAAGGGAACTCAATAGTCTTTTTCGGTACACAGTAGAAGAAAGATAACATCTATGGGTGTGGAAAAAACCCAATTGGTTCCTTGGAAACGGTCTTGTTCCAAAAGAGATTACGGCCTCGGTTGCGTCAAAGGTTCCCCATAACCGTGAGTGCGAGGAGTCGGTGCAGTGAAACTTAAAATGGACTTCTAGTATATGTGCCTCTTTTTAGTAAATTTGTTTTCCCTTTCTTGGGGAATGTGAACCGAATTCTTTGTCTCCGTTCTGAAGTTTCGTCATTCTTCGATGCAAGCATCGGTTTCGCGGTTTTCGTGTGCTGTAAAAGAAGTGGGTTTTCAGCGCTGGCTCTGCGCCAATATCTAATCAAATTCCTTCAAGCTATTTTTTTCCTACTACTGGATTGTGGAACAGTAAAGTTTCAACTGCCAGAAGTGTTGAAATCGCCTTGATCGCGAATCGCATAGGATAAATGATTCAAATGTTTTGTACTTCCAGTACCTCGAATTGTGTTACCTATATAGGTTTCTGGTTAGAATTCTTCATGTGTGTGGGTGATCGACAAGGAGACTCAAAGCAGGTTTTTCTATTTACCAAGCACTTATTTGTAGAACAAAGTGAAACAACATTTTGTTACCCAATTAAAATTTTAGGAAATCTTCACATTCAGTCCAACAAACAAATTGTGACACGACCGGAATTGTTTTCTCTGGAATATGTGCTATCGTGTGACTTGAGAGCATTTAGGTTGCTAAAAAATCGAAGATCGAGGAATAAACCTTATTTGCTCACAGTTATCGCGCGCTTTTTTTTAAAATTTCGAATAAATTTCGTCTTTGCTACATTTGAACCTGTAATAGCATAAGTTGGAATTTTGAAAAGGAACTTTTCGAACAGTGCTGCGTTGAAATTAAATCCATCTCCGTCCAACCCATAGAGAAAACAAGTCATGACAAACGAAACTTATGATCCACCTGTTTTTTTTTTAGACATATCAGTCAAATCTTTATATGAATAGAATGTCCACGAGTGGAATTCGTTTACCTAGAATATTTAACTGTAGCTACAATGGATTCATCGTGATCTGGAAGTTTATTGTGCATCGTCTTGGATTTCTTCGCTGCTTCTTCAGTTTCTCTTGGTAAAATTGATTTTGTCGAAAAGGCTTCTAGTCAAATACTTCTTTTCCAGTCTTCCAAACCGTTCACATTGTCTGAGTTCAAGACCGCGGAATAAAAACCAACAAATAATTGCACCACCTTGGGGTCCCCCCAGTGATGGGGATTTGCTCCAGTTGAACTCATGACCCCCACTACGAAAAAGCAGCGTGTGGGTACAAGGTTCTGAAGAGAGACACACACGGGTCGTTTGGCGTCGTTTATCTATATATTTGTATTCCGAAATATTCTCAAGACGTTTTTTTACGCTGTGTTTTTGGAACCGGATTGATACACCAGCAGCGAGGGCTTCTTTTGAGCCCCTGGGTTGGGTTTCCACAAAATTCTGGTTACAAAGTTTGCTTCGCCACTCATGAACGAAATTGCTGTGAAATATTCGTGAACCTCTGAATCGTCATGTTTTTTGATTGCGTGTGTCTGAATATTTTACAAGACCTGTTTTATTATGGGTGGGTGATTAGCTTGAAATTTTGTTGCAGTTTGCTTTCGAATGTTTGAGCCTTAAACGCAACTTTTTTCTTTGTGAACTGCTATTTTCGAATAATAGTTCTTATTGTGTTCGCCTTTTTGCTGTTGGCCTTATTTTATTGAGCTAGCTAGTTTTTATTTTCGAATTAATTGAATACTGCATATCAATTGAATATTTTTTGCATTTGTGTAAGCGCTTCTGATTTTTCGAGTCATACTCTTACCATGCTTGAGATTTAGTCCGAAATCACGCGCCGTAATTTTCAAAGGCTGACTTTTAGCACTGGTTTAATTTTAATTCAATAGATAACATGAAGAATTTTTCTCTTTTCTTTTATCCCATGTCATGTGCTCAAAAATCTTCTATCCAAAAGCGTATTGCTTTCGGCTGGGGATAGAATTTTCTGAGCAACCCGGTTCGCTCATGTTTGCGGTTGGTGTACCCAGTATTATGTGAGAGGTGACTTCAGGTCTGCTGCAGTTCGGCATTGACGAGTGACGACTTCAAGGGGGCTTCTTTTTGGCAGTGGTTTTGGATCCCCATTATATTGCTGAGTTCTTGGTTCATCGTAAGTGGGACTTACGCAGCTCGTGACCCGTGTTCTCTGCTCGTCCAGGCGTAAGAAAAAGTTCACTTTCTGTTGCAGAATAGAGTCTAATTTTTTTTAATGAAAAAATATTCATAAAAAGCTATTGTTGATCAATGGTTTGAATGAAACCTAGAGCTTTGGGGGTAAACATTTTTGAGCTTGGAGTTTTTTTTTCTGCGCCGGAATTTCTTGTTGTCCCCTTATGGACTCATTTGATTTCAGCTTCGATCGCGATCTCGAGACAAGATTATTCGGCGCAATAAATCAGTCCCGGAATAAAATAACATTTCGAAAGGTTGAAGGATTGATTTCAAATAATGTACATGGAAGATATTTTTTTATAACTATGATTATGAGAAATAATGCTTTAGTAAAGCAAAAATCTAAGTGATTGAACTCTATTAAAACGAAACGTCGTTTTCAATCGCAAAAATATTGAAATCTTACTGCATTCTTGAAAAATTAATCCTACTAGAATACATTTATTTTTATTTTTTGCGACTGGGTGTCTGAAAAATGCGTTTCTTTTAGTGTTGATTTATACAATAAAGACTAGTCATCCTAGTGTTTCCTTTTTTGGAATTTTCAATTCGTTTTCTGTAATTATCTTCAGCATATCGAACCTGGGGCAAAAACGCCCTCGATCCGTTGAATGAGTGTACCGGAAATAATCGCAAACCTCGGGTTTTTCTTACGGAAGAGTGGCATGTCTAATTTGCACCTGGAATGCGAATGCGTCACGTGTTTCGATATTTTTTCTCGCGTCATGAATAAAAATGACCTGTATGAGAATTAGAGCTGCAGGTAATCTGAAATCACAGTAATTGACTTCCGTGGACATAGCAATCGAATTCCATAGCTTCCGCGGGGCGGCGTTCCATTAATCTCGGTGGGAAACTTCTCACAATAAATGGTGTGAACTTGACAGTTCGAAACAATGTGAAGTGACAAGATTGTTTTTTTTTTTTCGTTTGATTTTTATGTGTGTGTGGAGCATCTGAAGAAAAAGAGGGTCGGTTTTTGAATCCGTAGACGAACAGTGCGACCACAATCATCTTAAAACCGGATGCTTTAGTTTTCATTGCGACGATTCGATATAGTGAATCATGTCATAGGCGTGGTTGATCGGATCTCTCGCTGGAAACGAGGAGTCACTCAGGTCACCGCAACGACCGGGAACCGGACGTTGCGATTGTGACCTCAGGTGACCCAAAGATGGGAAGATTTATACTCGAATTACTCTCCCATTGTCACTTTCTTCTTCCGGTCGTAAGTGCGAAGAAAATCCCGTCGTCATCACAGTTGTTGTTCCTGCTGTTTTTCGCTCTTCCGCGACGAGAAATAAGTGGCGAGAAACGCACGATCGTGTCGATTTTTCTTAGCCCATCAATCCGTCAACTTCTCAGGCAATTACGTCGTTCGTTGCAGAATCCTCGTGACCTGGCTTTATTTATTTTTGGGCGGCACTTCCGCCGCTGCAACGAGTTGTAAAGTCTTACGAACGCACTTCTTTTGTTTTTTTCTCTCTCACCGGGATTGTGCAATGTACAAAAAAACGCGGGGGGATTTTTGTTTTTGGTTGTATATTTTTTATACGAACTTCGTGTGCAGTCCTGCCGTGTTAACGAGGTTTTACGACGTCTGATTATTTAGGCGACAAGGAAACTTAACAACACTCTAACTACGCAGCACAGGCCCCAAAAACCCGCCATTGGGCAATGCGCCCACTCTAGATCGCCTTAAAAGGGCTCCGGACACATCCTTTTGTTTCCCAGTCTGTTGGAGATATGATAAATTTTTCCCGATGCAATAAAAAATGCAGTGCCCTCTCGGAGCGATTCGCAGATGACAGATTTCAAAGCTGAATCAAAAACCAGCGATCAGCAAACGGAGTGCGATCTGAAATCTTGAAACGTAAATGCGGAAATTCTGAAAAGATACTGTCCCATTCACGAATGAATAATGAATGGATGCGTTAGCAATCAACAGCAGTAGAGGAAATGACTTACTTAAATATCCTTTAGTTGACAATGATTATATCTAAAATCCAACCTAAAAAAAATACTGACGTTTCGTGGAAGTGACGAGGAAAATATTTAATTTCTACTGAAAAACTTCTAATACAGTACCTGCACTTCGAAATTTTCGTCATCATTTTATCGAAAACAGCCGAAAAAAGTAGAGAAGATTGATGATCATTCAAACGCTTTTAGAATTTTTTTTTCTTTTTCGATGCCTCTTATCAAAAATGGTTGCCCCTTCAATAATTTAGTTCGCGAATAGGTTACAGCGAAAGTCAACACATGAATTGAAGTGCGGAGCTCAACCCGCTGAGATGTGATTAGATGTTTCCTATTGGAACATCGATCATTCAACTAAATCAATTGAAAAATCTCACATACTTAAAAAGGAAATGAATAGCTTACGGTACATGGCATTTTACAATAAGCACGACCGCAGTCTTGATTATGAAAAATGACTTCGGGGTGATTATTGTAGTACACCCCGGAATATTTGGTAGCCTTCGAATTTTTTTTGGGAAGTCTGGCTAAAAATGAGTAAACTGAAAGCATCCTTATTGATTTCGCTCTATGAGTTAGTGGCACCTGAAAAACCAGCAACTTTAAATATGATTTGTTTCCCTCGCATTTTGTGTGGAATGAGGCGGATGACTCGGGTCTTCACTAAAACACTCTTGTTCAGTCATGTACAAGATTCCGTCGGTTTCACTCACTCGGGTTTTGTCTTACTGCTTGTGATGACTTCGAGGTCCGTGATGGATTGCGTTGCAACGAGCCGAAAAATCTTCTGCCGGCCAGGGTTGCGATGTAACCTTCGCCTCGGAACCTGCCACGAGTTCGTCGAACCCGGCCTTTTTTTTTTAATTTGCGCTTCATTTTCTGGCTTGGAAGGTCGTGGCTGACGCGGGAACGAGTTTACGGTCCCCTATTGTGGAACATCGAACCCGACAGCTGGGGCTTTCATGAAAATGCCGCCGCCGGGGATGAACATGCAACGGCACGATTCATTCTTGGTATTATTCTTGGATGGCAAAAGAGAATAGCTGAGGATTGAACTCTCCTTCTTTTTCTTCCCTTATCGTCGTTGAATGCCCTGTCCTGTCTGATTTTTCCTTTTAACGAGAATGCCATTTTTAAAATGTGTACAGGTATTTTCAGTTGAACAATACGAACGAATTTCATTTTTCCTCCAGCGAGATCGCGTGAGTGAAATTGTTGCGAAGACATGATCGAATCTGGCGGTGAGCAGTTTTAGTTTTTTCCGCGTATGCAGTTTTGTAGTTGTTGTTTTAGATTTTTTTTTTAGGAAAAAATATTCTTTTAATCTTGGTAATACGGTTGATATTTTTATGCTGCCCTGTGGTCGTGGGTCTCGAATGAAGCTCGTGACCCCGTGTGGGCAGAACTACGTTTTCGGCTCCGTCATCGCGATTATGACGTGACACGTAGAACGCCTGCGCCTCGACGGGTTTTGATTAATTTCCTTACGTTTCCAACCACCCGTTTACTTCATTTTTTCGATTTGTTTCTCCGAGATGAAAGAGAATTATTTTGAATGAAAACAAACTAAGAGATGGGAAACCGTCATTCAATCCCCCAAAAGAACATGGCATCCTCGCAAAAATTAAATCACCATCAGTTGGTTTCGCGGTGAAGACATTCGTGGGTGAAACTTTAGAATGCTAGCAGCAACAGAAATGCTGCTGGGTTATGTAAAATTATTTTGATTCTGGAAATTGCTATTCCGACATCGCAAGAAAGATCGAAATACCGTGCTATATCATGATTTATGGGACTGACACTGACTTATATCACTGTTATTCCAGCAGAGCAATAAATCCACTGAAAATTGGAACGTCCGGATTTCGCCGAGAGAATTAGAAAATTCCTGTCATTACGGGAACCAAAAGTTATTCTGTCCACGATCATAAAATGAAAGAATGAAACTCATCTGTCCAAAATTAATCTGTTTAAAAGAAAGGTTAAATTTGATTGGAATTTCCAGTTACAAAGGAAGTCGTAAATTGGTCATTGTTTCAATTGAATTTTTTTTCAGCTGAGGGTGAATAATTGTGAACGAAAAAGTATGATGTGGAAAACCTCCATTCAATGTTCCAGAAAATATCACTCCCTCGCAAAAAATCAAATAATCACGTTTCTTTAAAATCTGTCGTGACAAATTTCGCGGCTGAACTAGCTGAAATTACAAATAAAATATATACTACTGTACAGCTGTATCTTGAATTTTTGTTCAGGCACATGTTCGACACCATCCACTCTAAGTCGGTGCCTGAAAATTTCAAATCATTGGGTAAAAAAAAAACTTTTTTTAGGATCTATTACGCACTGTCTCTTGAATCACCTGATTCCAGAAAATCTAAAAAAAAAACTGGTGTATCGATTAGTGCACCAGTTTGTAATGACATTTCCTGAAGCCCAGTTCGGATTATAAATGCAAAACTAGGAATTATCCTGGTTCGTCGAATAGTGAAATTCATTCTATTCTTACTCTCATTTGGAACAGTCATGGATATCCGTCCAGGACACTGTATGAAAAAGACAGCCTTGTCTGCCCCAGAGAGATGTGAGCTTCTATAAAGAAAAAAAAAGACCTGTTTGACAGGCTGCCAGTTGTTGGGTCAGCAGTAAAGAAAGGGTCATCGGCGGAACGCCCGGAATTACTTACTCGCCGCCGGGCAAGAAAATGTTGATCACACAGCCCCCAATTTAAAAAAAAGACCTGTTTGACAGGCTGTCAGTTGTTGGGTCAGCAGTAAAGAAAGGGTCATCGGCGGAACGCCCGGAATTACTTACTCGCCGCCGGGCAAGAAAATGTTGATCACACAGCCCCCAATTTAATGAATGGGCTTGCGTATCAAGGGGCAGCGAAAGGAGCGAAAAGTCTTTTGAAGCATTTCGTGGGTGATCTCGCTGAGGTTTTTCCTCTTCGACGGGGAAAGAAATGATGCACGAAGTTAAATTCCGCACCTTTTTTTTTCCTCCGGTGCTGCCGGACAGTTAACACTAATCACGTCGCGATGAACCCTGTATTTTTCTCGTAAATGCGAACCATCATCTCACAGCGTCTAAAGACCCGAGAGAAATATTCGCATTAAGGGCTAATGAGCGCCCAGCCGCAGAGCGCGCAAATTGATGGTTTGCGGAATTGAAATCCTTTCTCGCGCTAATTGTTGACTTCCGGACAGTTAGCCTACATTCCCTCCCGCCCTCCTATAATCTCATTTGGACAATAAAGAAACACCGTTATTTTCCTGCGTTTAGATGGAAAAAAACAAGCCAAATGTCCGATGGTCGTTTCTAGAATTTCTGTTAATTGACCCACCTTCCGAATCATTCGTGATTACTTTGATGAAGGAATTCCAAAAATTTCCAGAATGTTTGGAATGAAGAGAATCGCAAGTTCCACGCTTAATGATCATTCATGAAAATTATATTGATGACTCCTGAACATTTCCGGGGAACTTCAGAACACGCTCAAAAGATGTGCCGGGTTTTTTGGGTGACAAATTTGCGAGCCAAATAACATCAGTGTTTCTTGAAAGGTATGCTGTATTAAAAAAAATTAAATCTTGGTTTTTCCTCTCTCTCTCATTCAAAGTATCCCGAATTAATGTTTTGTTTCAGGATGTAATAAAATTAAAAATGCCAGAATAGAATGACAAACACTCAAAATATGACATTCAATCGATATTTTCGTGTATCAGTGCCCAGAAAATCATCCGAATGTATAAAACTAACATTGGTTACACTCCGAATAATCTTCCTTGATGACTGCCTTGTATGCTGCTGCAGTTGTTCATTTCTTTTTGATTAGGCACAATCTCATACAATTTTTTAAATCAAAATCAACTGAACATTTCCAAAATCAATGACAAATTTGATACCCGTCCAGGATACTTTAAATGCCTAAATTCCGGAGTAGGCTGGACATTGAATATAAACCATGCTTTGGGAACAGAGTGAATGACTGAGTTCTCCAGTTGAGACTAGTTTCTTTGCTTGAATGCTTTCACTTCCTCGGAGAGTTCTCGTGTTCTCGTGCCCAACGATTCAAAAATACATATTTTTCGAANTCGTGACCCCGTGTGGGCAGAACTACGTTTTCGGCTCCGTCATCGCGATTATGACGTGACACGTAGAACGCCTGCGCCTCGACGGGTTTTGATTAATTTCCTTACGTTTCCAACCACCCGTTTACTTCATTTTTTCGATTTGCTTCTCCGAAATGAAATAGAATTATTTTGAATGAAAACAAGCTAAGAGATGGGAAGCCGTCATTCAATCCCCCCAAAGAACATGGCATCCTCGCAAAAATTAAATCACCATCAGCTGGTTTCGCGGTGAAGACATTCGTGGGTGAAACTTTAGAATGCTAGCAGCAACAGAAATGCTGCTAGGTTATGTAAAATTATTTTGATTCTGGAAATTACTATTCCGACATCACAAGAAAGATCGCAATACTATATCCTGATTCATGGAGCTGACAGTGACTTGTATCACCGTTATTCCAGCGGAGCAATAAATCCACTGAAAATTGGAACGTCCGGATTTCGCCGAGAGAATTGGAAAATTCCTGTAATTACGGGAACCAAAAGTTATGCTGTCCACGGTCATAAAATGAAAGAATAAAACTCATCTGTCCAAAATTAATCTGTTTAAAAGGAAGGTTAAATTTGATTGGAATTTCCAGTTACAAAGGAAGTCGTCTGAACCTGGACTAAAACTGGTCATTGTTCCATGTGAAGTTTTTTCAGCTGAGGATGAATAATTGTGAACGAAAAAGTATGATGTGGAAAACCTCCATTCAATGCACTTCTTCGCAAAAAATCGAATAATCACGTTTTTTTAAATCTGTCGTGACAAATTTCGCGGCTGAACTAGCTGAAATTACAATTAAAATACTGTATATACTACTGTATAGCTGTATTTTGAACTTTTTTTAAGGTACATGTTCGACACCATCCAGTCTAAGTCGGTACTTGAAATTTTCAAAGCATTGGGTGAAAAAAACTTTTTTAAAGATTCCAATACGCTCCGTCGCTTGAATCACCTGATTCCAGAAAATCTAAAAAAAAAAACTGGTGTATCGACTAGTGCACCAGTTTGTAATGACATTTCCTGAAGCCCAGTTCGGATTATAAATGCAAAACTCGGAATTATCCTGGTTCGTCGAATAGTGAAGCTCATTCTATTCTTACTCTCATTTGAAACAGTCATGGATATCCGTTCAGGACACTGTATGAAAAAGACAGCCTTGTCTGCCCCAGAGAGATGTGAGCTTCTATAAAGAAAAAAAAGACCTGTTTGACAGGCTGTCAGTTGTTGGGTCAGCAGTAAAGAAAGGGTCATCGGCGGAACGCCCGGAATTACTTACTCGCCGCCGGGCAAGAAAATGTTGATCACACAGCCCCCAATTTGCGGAATTGAAATCCTTTCTCGCGCTAATTGTTGACTTCCGGACAGTTAGCCTACATTCCCTCCCGCCCTCCTATAATCTCATTTGGACAATAAAGAAACACCGTTATTTTCCTGCGTTTAGATGGAGAAAAATGTCCAATGGTCGTTTCTAGAATTTCTGTTAATTGACCCACTTTCCGAATCATTCGTGATTACTTCGATGAAGGAATTCCAAAAATTTCCAGAATGAAGAGAATCGCAAGTTCCACGCTTAATGATCATTCATGAAAATTATATTGATGACTCCTGAACATTTCCCGGGAACTTCTTACGCTCAAAAACAAGATGTGCCGGGTTTTTTGGGTGACAAATTTGCGAGCCAAATAACATCCGTGTGTCTAGAAAGGTATGCTGTATTAAAAAAAAATGAAATCTTCGTTTTTCCCCTCTCTCTCATTCAAAGTATCCCGAATTAATGTTTTGTTTCAGGATGCAATAAAATAAAAAATGCCAGCGTAGAATGACAAGCACTCAAAATGTGACATTCAATCGATATTTTCGTGTATCAGTGCCCAGAAAATCATCCGAATATATAAAACTAATATTGGTTACACTCCAAAGAATCTTTTTTGATGGCAGCCTTTTATGCTGCTGTTTTTCATTTCTTTTTGATTAGGCACAATCTCATACAATTTTTTAAAATCAAAATCAGCTGAACATTTCCAAAATCGATGACAAATTTGATACCCGTCCAGGATACTTTAAATGCCTAAATTCCGGAGTAGGCTGGACATTGAATATAAACCACCGAAACCCTTGTCTCACTTACTGACTCAAGAGGTCAACTCTGATCAAAGAAACGAACTTACGAAAGTGAAGGAGCCTCTCAAGAGCACAAGAGCACGGGTTGCTAAGTTTTTATGTATAAAAAGCTTAGTTATGGAGGATAGGAAAAATACGACACTACGAAGATGAATATTTTGAAAGTTTTCCTCGAGGTTTTGGAATTTCCTGGTTAAAGTACATATTGATTTTTCTGCATCTGTTTTTTCTCAATATAATAATAAAAAAACTGCTAATGCTTAAGAAGCTTATGCACAAAAATATTCTCTACAAGCGGTGATGATTTTTTTCTTATTTCCATGGGTGGGGGTCCAAATTGCATCAATACAGCTGTGGAATTCCATGAAATAAGATGTCTCTCCAAAATATTTTCGTGAAATATCGCCAAATAAATTCCTCAAAAATCAGAATCGATGAAGTGTTTATTTTTTTTTAAGAAGTAAAAATCGTATAATTACGCACGAAAGGATATGGTCCTGCGACTTTGAAATCGGTTTTCATTTACTCATTTTTTGTTTTAGGCTCCTCGTGGATTCCTATATTATTCGGAAAAGATGAGAAAAAGTTCGGAATATTCGTTTTGTGTGGGCTTTCTCGTGCGGTGAGACGTCTCGGTTATTGGTTTAGTGGCCTGATTGCATATAAATGCAAATTTCGCGCGTGACCCGGGTCGGCAGCCGCCCACACGAGATTCACGTCATTCGTCCTGCCGAACTTTACAACATTATTCCGTTCGTTCATTTGCATACGCGGTTCGGCTTTGTTTCTTACTCTTCGAAACCGTCGTGCACGTGCTTCCTCGGGATGCCTGGAATATCTCGGATTTTGGAAACGGTAATTTCAATGACAAAGAATCCGCATCAGCGAGGAGCATCGCTCATTTCCCTTCATCTCCTATCGATGAGAAATATGTATTTTTTGTTGATTGTTTGAATTTACGCACTGCATTTGGAACGATTGTAATTTTTCGAATGATTGTTCTTCTTCTTTTTGTTGGTCTGCTGTTTGAGTTGCGGTCCGAGAACTTGTGTTGGTCCGCATATTTTTCATGCTGGTCCACCAGACCAGAGCAGTTTTGTACATTGTGGAGCAACTTTTTGTAAAATCAACGTTTGACTAAAATTAATACTGTGTTCATCAATTGATCTACAAAAATCCCATACTTTTCAAAATTTTCAAACAGATTCAAGAGGACAGCCCCGAAAGACGAGCACAGGTTTTATTTTTATTTCTTGATCAAATAAAAGAAGAATTCAGAATGCGAGTTGACTGTTTCAAAAAAATATGCCAGTCTTGCGTTTCTCTTGCTGAAATCTTGTTGGAATGATGAAGAAAGTCAAACTTTTTACCAATATTGTTTGATAATTTTAAGCCTATTCTTTCAATATTTACTTGAATGGAAATTGAACAGAGATGAGCGTACTTCATCGCCAAAGGAACAAGATTTAACATCAAACTTGTTAATCGGCGGGCTGTATAATTGCTACCAAATACGAAGCAAAAATTTGGAATTTTCTGCGTGATCATGTCCGAAATCTGCAAACCACTCTCGGGCGAAAATATGTTTTGACCTTGCCAAATCATATTTGAGAGGTCTTTTTCGATTATTTTTATTGATTCCATAGCGGTTTGAAAGATTCTGACCAGAGACGTGAAAACCAGCATACAGTATTTGAACACATAGGCATTGAGGAAATTTTTCCAGACATTATCCAGCTCATCGAAATAATTGGTCGTGAATGAGTCACGTAAGGATTCCAGGAAGTCTGATCAATGATGCATGGATCAAAAATCAGCTTTTTATCCGAGATTCTATCCGAGTAAGCAGTTCAGTTTATGACGCTAACCGTGGAATCATGGTTCTTACGTCCACCCACATAAATACCCATGCAGCAAAATTACAGCCGCAAGTATGCGTGTACAGGTCTGCGATGCAAAATCTGGGAGGGACACGATGATATGATATTTTCAAAATGCGGTAATAATAATTTATTACATGAGTCTTCCGCGTGGTTTTTGCGACAAATGCGATTTTTTTCTTCATCGATGATGTTTGCGTGGGACTCGAACTCCGCGTGGTTTTGGTACGTTAGGAGGAAGTGGGGTTTCTGCAGTGGCCTTCTGGCAATTATTTAAAAAGAAAACCATTTTTTGCAAGGTTGATGGAAAACGCGGACGATTCCTTCTTCAATTTTTTTGCATACTTCATAATTAAAAAAAAAACGTTGATATGATCGACGAAATTTCTTGAATCGATCTCATCTCTTTATTGAAAAATACCGGTCCAGTTTCATCGTGCTTCTTCGTTCAAATCTATCTTGTACGATTTTTGTTTTACTTACAGATTCCTCCCATTCATTTTGATGCATTTTTCAATCGCTTTCTTTAAACCGTTGGCAAAGTTTACTTCTTATTTAACGTGATTATTGCAGAACATTTAATTTCGCTTTCAACGTGTTAAATTATATTTTTCAGCCAATGCTTTTATTCATCGTCTTAAATCCTGCCCGGTCTTATTGTAAATGTCTTATTCATTAAACTACAGGCCGTGTGCAATACATTTTTATTGACCTTTCCTGATTTTAGCAAGATTTTTCGAGGAAAAAACTGTGATTGAAATATTTGAAAAAGATCGAAAGTGTCTGAGAACTATTTAATTTGTGCCGCTTCAATGCGTTCAGTTCGATTTATTTTTCAGAAATGAGGTTCGCAAAAATTGACGATGGCTTGGAAATATTTTATTTTATTTCAGCAGATGAAGCAAGAGACCGAAGTGCTAAATTTTATAAATTACATGAATGTGAGCTACAGTTAAGTTGAATTCTTTTTTTCTCGTTGCTTTTCTGTGATCTCGGTTATATTGGCCGCAGCTGTGAGGCTACGATTATTTTCCTATATCTTCATAGGCCTCATCCAATTTTTAGGGGGCATTTGGGGTGAAGGATTTCTGTCTATTATTGATAACGAATAAAACGCATTACCTTACGCACAACTTGGATTAGATGATGACATGAGCGTAATCGAGCTGTCATCTAATCTTCAATCGGGCGAAGGAGTCAGTGAATGAATGAATGAGGATCACAACTTTAGTCAGTGGGCGTCCGGAGAGAAAATAACCGGACTGTTCGGTACTCCGGATCGCTTTTACCTGAGATGATTACATTTTGCGCGTCGACTAGGAGTAATTAATTGCAGCGAGGCATGTTCATCACGGCTTTCTCCTTGCGTAGTGCAGTTTTATTTTCCTTTTTTTATATTTATTTGTTGCTGACGTATCCCGCCTTTCACCAGAGGGGATAAAAAGGTTCCGACATTGCAATTGCCTTCTGGGTCTCCCCGGCCCCTGCTGTAAGCCATTCTTTGCATGTAGGCGAAATAGACACTCTTTGCTTGGATGTTTGATCTGCTCAATCGAAGGATGAAATCTCGTCCTTCAAAACTAGGAAACAGGTTTGAATCGCAGTTACGTGGGTATACGAACAAAATTTACTGTATTTAATTTATCGCAGTAAAAAAAACGCAAAATCGATTTTTTCCGAATAATAGTTTTCTATCGCGGGAAGACGTAACGTAATACGGCATTTATTTGGAATGATTCTCTTCATTTCCGGGATCGCATTTTGTAATATAGAATCTAATTTTAAAATATATTTTTCTGCGTCAGCACAAATTTAAAAATCGTCTAGAGGGTAAAATCGATTAACACGCCCAAAATTGTCGAGGACGTGTTCAAGAGAAGGAATAGAAAACAGAATAGAAGACTTTTACGGACTTCAAGCGAATAAAACGATAATTATAACACTATAATTTAATTTGGATGAGCGCCTTATTATGGCGACTGCACTAGTTGGGTTATAGTGACCTTGAATATAAGAGTAACACATGTTTTCACTTCTATATTTCTACTTATGCAGAGCAAAATTGAAAACAATATGATAAAAAAGCGTGAAATGTTTAATATTATTTGTAAAAAGGACTGCTTTCTCCCCACCGATTGACTTGCAATTATCTCCAGCGAAATCTAATGTAGCAGTCGAATCACGGTTAGTCGTGGTCATAATTCGCTTCATAAATGTAATTTAAACTTATGATGGAGGTGCTCAGAAGTTTAATTTTTTCTCTCTAAAATTCGCTGTGTTAAAAAAAAATAATCTCCTAGTATTTCGGAGGCGATTGAATCATCAGAGATGACCATTTTTACTTTATTGTTTTCATTTGACGCCCTTGACTCCAGATGCTTCGCACTTGAAACACAATGTTTCTGACCGGCCCAGTGGGCATTCCGACGACGGGTTATAATTAAAATTTTCAATCCCGGCATGGCGTGTGTTGTTTTACCCGACGCAAAAAAAAAAAAAATCCTGTAAATGAAAACAAGAAAGTCAGATGATGTGTGCCTGTAACGAACAAGAGGCGGTAACAAGCCACGGAAAAGCGTGGAAGAAATCCTTGAAATTCCAGACTCACGCGTCCGACTTAATCAAGGCGAAGGAGAAATTAAAGGCGAATTCGTACGGTTTTCGTTCTTTTGTCTTATCTTCTGAAAATGCCTGAAGTTCGCTTATTTTGCTATTAATATTGTGATATTAAATTAAACCTACTCGCGGAATAATACCGCTGACGTGATCAACCCAATATCACTGGAACTTATATAGAGTAACACATGTTTTCACTTCTCATTATATTTCTACTTATGCAGAGCAAAATTGAAAACAATCTGATAAAAAAGCGTGAAATGTTTAATATTATTTGTAAAAGGGGCTGCTTTCTCCCCACCGATTGACTTGCAATTATCTCCAGCGAAATCTAATGTAGCAGTCGAATCACGGTTAGTCGTGGTCATAATTCGCTTCATAAATGTAATTTTAACTTATGATGGAGGTGCTCAGAAGTTTAATTTTTTCTCTAAAATTCGCTGTGTTAAAAAAATAATCTCCTAGTATTTCGGAGGCGATTGAATCATCAGAGATGACCATTTTTACTTTATTGTTTTTATTTGACGCCCTTGACTCCAGATGCTTCGCACTGGAAACACAATGTTTCCGACCGGCCCAGTGGGCATTCCGACGACGGGTTATAATTAAAATTTTCAATCCCGGCATGGCGTGTGTTGTTTTACCCGACGCAAAAAGAAAATAAATATCCTGTAAATGAAAACAAGAAAGTCAGATGATGTGTGTGACATTGCTTGTTCTCCGCCATTGTTCGGTGCCTTTTCGCACCTTCTTTAGGAACTTTAAGGTCTGAGTGCGCAGGCTGAATTAGTTCCGCTTCCTCTTTAATTTCCGCTTAAGCATGCCAAAAGCATCTTGTATTACTCCGGAGCTCACTGGGCTGGAAGCAACCAAAGAAAGCCACACCAAGTTCCACGGGGCGTTCAAAGCAAAACTGCAGTAGTTGCAGTCTAAGAAAAAACTCACGTAAGGCGCGTGAACGGCAAGCCTGATGAAGTCGATCCTCGACTGACCTTCCTTCATCCCGGTCACTGTGATAATCACTTTCATTGAGACTGAAAATACGAGACATTTTAATGTTCATATCGTTTGAATTCATGCTTTGAGGTAGAGGGTTCGAAAACGATACCGTTCTTTGAAATTCCGTTCGACTCGAATGCAGCAGGTGGGCTTCATTATTTTTATGAATCTCATGCTTCTCAAATCGTAATTGAGCTTGATGGTTGAAATCTAAGTGCAATACGGGAGTTCAAGCATAACTAAAGACACGTGCGATGAAAAATTTGCATAACGAAAATTGTTCAATGGGGAAAAATAGATTCACACGACGAAATCATTCGACATGGCCAAATTTTATGGCTCAAAATTGCGCAAATTAAAAAGAATTGTACAGAAACTTTGGAACTTTTTCAAAAAATAAGGAAAATAAGAAAAACTTTTGTTTTGTCTTATCTTTACAATACGTGAAAATCAGATAGGCCAGAACACTGAAATTTCATGCTTATAAATTTTAAATTCAAATTTTTACCTAAAAAACAAAGAAAAAAGTTTGAATTGTTTATTATGGATTTTCGGTGAGTGTATGGAACTGTTCAACGTGCCGTGAGTGCAAGACTTTCGAACGATTCCTTGTACCATCGTTATTTTTCGAAATGAAAAGTCATTAATGCTCGAAAATGAAACGACGTTTGTTCAAAAATAGTTTCTGAATATTTTTCGCGGAAAGATTAATACAGTTCGTTTTTTTTTACGAATAGTTCCTCAGTGTTCGCAATCCAAATTTTAATCGCCCCCAAGTTGATGCAGAGCAAGGTGAGGTCATTGCGTGTAGCAACAAAAAATAATTGGGTAACATTGTATAATAAACTTTGACATTCCCGGCGTTGTTGAGATAGCATTGACTACTGTCTATTGAATAATGAACCGATGTACATCTTCATTAGGGAAATAAATCGACGTTGTCGGCTGATCGACTTGGATCAATTATTTTGCCAATTGACGCTCGAAAAACTTGAGCCAGCAAAACAGAACGAGTATTCCGAGAAGTTGATCTTTTTCCTGGTATGATTTGTGATCAATGTGTTAATGAGAAATTAGTTACCGTACGTTGATTGGCTTTGAATTATGTTTGTTAATTTGATACTTTTAAAGCTCTGTCACCAAAGTGCCAATCACGGTGGCACTGAATATAGCCACTGTATTTGGTTTTCGAAAACCCTCGATGAAATATCGACACTTGCAATGAAGCGAAGTTTTGTTGCACATTATCAGCATCGCTGGGAAAAATCTTGTCAGAATCAATCTGTGTCTTAGAAACTGCTGATTTTTTGAAAGCATCTTCGGTGAGATTTTTATGTTTCCCCGTGCTCTTGTTTTCTTTTTTTTGTGTGCAATGGTTCAAAGATTTCAATTTGTTCGCAAAAACATCGTACCACGGTGGATGTGACTTAGCTTTAAAAAGCATTTGAATCCTCACTTTCACTTCAATTGTTCATGTAATATTTCAATGTGAAAATTCTACAAAAAAAACCTGGATACAGTATTTCATGCATACAAGGATAAAATTACGCGTGACGCACATTTTCGCTTGTAAAATTAGTCGCGCACGTTTCACATGAAAAACATAGATCTCTCAATGCTTTCCTCTAATTCTTAGTGCTCAGTTTTTTTTTATTATCAACTGCCTGAGATTTTTTATTTTATTTATTATAACCGGTTCAGAATATCGATCGGAAATATTTTCAATTTTGTTTTTCTGTTAAGTCCGGATTTTCCTTGGAAATTGTCCTCGGTCTTCGCAGATACAGATGGAATCTCTCAACGAAGAAATTCAAGCGTCCAGGAACGTTTTCTTTTTAGAGAGAATTTTGCTGTAGGGATCCATACGGTCCCAAAAGAAAATTGTTNTATCACTGGAACTTATATAGAGTAACACATGTTTTCACTTCTCATTATATTTCTACTTATGCAGAGCAAAATTGAAAACAATCTGATAAAAAAGCGTGAAATGTTTAATATTATTTGTAAAAGGGGCTGCTTTCTCCCCACCGATTGACTTGCAATTATCTCCAGCGAAATCTAATGTAGCAGTCGAATCACGGTTAGTCGTGGTCATAATTCGCTTCATAAATGTAATTTTAACTTATGATGGAGGTGCTCAGAAGTTTAATTTTTTCTCTAAAATTCGCTGTGTTAAAAAAATAATCTCCTAGTATTTCGGAGGCGATTGAATCATCAGAGATGACCATTTTTACTTTATTGTTTTTATTTGACGCCCTTGACTCCAGATGCTTCGCACTGGAAACACAATGTTTCCGACCGGCCCAGTGGGCATTCCGACGACGGGTTATAATTAAAATTTTCAATCCCGGCATGGCGTGTGTTGTTTTACCCGACGCAAAAAGAAAATAAATATCCTGTAAATGAAAACAAGAAAGTCAGATGATGTGTGTCTGTAACGAACAAGAGGCGGTAACAAGCCACGGAAAAGCGTGGAAGAAATCCTTGAAATTCCAGACTCACGCGTCCGACTTAATCAAGGCGAAGGAGAAATTAAAGGCGAATTCGTACGGTTTTCGTTCTTGTTAATGAGGCCTCGAGTGACCCGACCTTCGTTGGTTTCTTTCGGTGTGGTTCAAGGTGCCCCGCAAGTTTCGTTTTGACGTCATCAACGTCAGATTCTTTTTTGAGTGCATTCCGCGCACTTGCCGTTACCTGATGAAGTCGATCCTCGACTGACCTTCCTTCATCCCGGTCACTGTGATAATCACTTTCATTGAGACTGAAAATACGAGACATTTTAATGTTCATATCGTTTGAATTCATGCTTTGATGTAGAGGGTTCGAAAATGATACTGTTCTTCTTTGAAATTTCATTCGACGCGAATGCACCAGGTGGGCTTCATTATTTTTATGAATCTCATGCTTCTCAAATTGTACTTGAGCTTGCTGGATGAAATTCAAGTGCAATACGGGAGTTCAAGCATAACTAAAGACACGTGCGATGAAAAATGTTCATGACGAAACTGCTCAAAAGGGGAGAAATATATTCACACGACTAAATCATTTCACATAGCCAACTTTTATGGCTCGAAATTGCGCAAATTTCAAAAAATTTTGCATGGAAACTTCGGAACTTTAAAAAACTAAGGAAAATATGAGGAAGATCATGCTTTATTTTCACAATACGTGGAAGTCAGATAGGTCAGAACACTGAAATTACATACTTATAAATTTTAAATTCACAAATTAACTCAAAAAACTAAGAAAAATAAAAAAAGTTTGAATTGTTTATTACGGTTTTTCGGTGAGTGTATGGAACTGTTCAAGGTGCAGTAAATGCAAGACTTTCGAACGATCCCTTGTACCATCGTTATTTTTCGAAATTACAAGTCATATAATGCTCGAAAATGAAATGACGTTTGTTCAAAAATAGTTTCTGAATATTTTTCGCGGAAAGATTAATACAGATCGCTTTTTTTTTTACGAATAGTTCCTCAGTGTTCGCAATCCAAATTTTAATCGCCCCCAAGTTGATGCAGAGCAAGGTGAGGTCATTGCGTGTAGCAACAAAAAATAATTGGGCAACATTGTATAATAAACTGACATTCCCGGCGTTGTTGAGATAGCATTGACTACTGTCTATTGAATAATGAACCGATGTACATCTTCATTAGGGAAATAAATCGACGTTGTCGACTGATCGATTTGGATCAATTATTTTGCCAATTGACGCTCGAAAAACTTGAGTTAGCAAAAAAAGAATGAGTATTCCAAGGAGTTGATCTTTTTCCTGGTATATTGTGATCAATATGTTATGGGAAATTAATTACCCTACGTTGATTTGCTTTGCATTATTTTTTAATTTGATATTTAAAGCTCTGTCAACAAAGTGCAATCGCGGTGGCACAGTATTGAATATGCCTACTGTATTTGGTTCTCGCAAACCCTCGATGAAATATCGACACTTGCAATGAAGCGAAGTTTTGTTGCACATTATCAGCATTCAGCATCGCTGGGAAAAATCTTGTCCGAATCAATCTGTGTTTTAGAAACTTCTAATTTTTTGAAAGCATTTTCGGAGAGATTTTCATGTTTCCCCGTGCTCTTGTTTTCTCTTTTTGTGTGCAATGGTTTAAAGATTTCAATTTGTTCGCAAAAACATCGTACCACGGTGGATGTGACTTAGCTTTAAAAATCATTTGAATCCTCACTTTCAGTTAATTGTTCATGTAATATTTCAATGTGAAAATTCTACAAAAAAACCTGGATACAGTATTTCATGCATACAAGGATAAATTACGCGTGACGCACATTTTCGCTTGTAAAATTAGTCGCGCACGTTTCACATGAAAAACATAGATCTCTCAATGTTTTCCTCTAATTCTTAGGGCCCAGTTTTTTTTTATCATCAACTGCCTGAGATTTTTTTTATTTATTATAAACGGTTCGGAATATTGATCGGAAACATTTTCAAGGTTGTTTTTCTGTGTAGTCCGAATTTTCCTTGAAAATTGTCCTCGGTCTTCGCAGATACAGATGGAATCTCTCAACGAAGAAATTCAAGCGTCCAGGAACGTTTTCTTTTTAGAGAGAATTTTGCTGTAGGGATCCATACGGTCCCAAAAGAAAATTGTTATGCGCAGAAAATCGTTGTAGACAAGATCATTATAGAGAGAGTCCACCTGTATTTCCTTTATAAATGACTGCTTAAAGTTGGATGCCGCTTGAATACGCGGAAGCTGGGATGCGTATGTGTGTGTCAAGACGACAATCCGTCAGTATCTCATGAAAACCTACTCGAAGAAAAACACGACGATATGCGAAGAAATGCATGCATATATTTTTTTTTTCTTTCTTCCGTTTCCCGGGGCTTAAGACTTGGGGGTCAAGGGATTCAATATCCTCTTATTTCCAAGGCACCTTTAACCGCAGCAGCAGCCGTGTGGCTTTCAAACACTCTGCTTACGTGGACATGTTTTTAAAAAGAAAGTGCGATTAGCGCGCAGAAGCAAATCGACGCTGGGTTATAGAATGCTCCCAAGTGGCTATTCTCTCTCTCTCTCTCTCTCTCCGCCGTTCCTATGCAGCATTACGTCTCAAAATAAAGTAAAAAGTAATAATGCAATTGTATCCGAGAGTAAAATGAGATATGCAGTAACAAGCGGGTTCAAGTCATTCCTCAGCTCAAAAGCAAGCAGGGAAAGTGGCCGAGTTGAACCACTGGATAAATGGCGCTGGGCCATGTACCAGGGTTGGTTCATAAGTTCTGAGACTTTTGGAAATTGATCCAAGGGAGTTTTAACAATTCCAGAAAAAAATGTGTACTCACATAGCCCCATAATTTGGCAGAGCTTCAGTGCTGTTCATTGTACTCTCCGCCGATTCCAATACATTTTTTAATGCTATGAATTCAACAATCAAAGAAGTTCCGAAAATCGAGTTTCGTTAGTTTATTAAGCTGCTCTTCGACGGCGGAAATGAGGCTGTACCTGTCCTCAAAATCAATCCCTTTCAGGTCGTTCTTCACCGTCGAGAACAGCCAGAAGTCACAGGGTGTCTAATCAACCAACATAACTCGATTTTCAGCATAGCACTGTTTCGATCATTGGATTCATTTTATGAGAAAAATAATAATTGAAATCGGTGGGGAAAATAGTTAAACAGCACTGAAGAGTTGCCAAATGACGGGGTTATAGGCGAGTAAAACCCCGGAAAAACGGAACGGAAAAAATGTTAAGTAAAAAAAAATGTTGGAATTCTTGAAACCATGGGATCTATTTCAGAAAATCTCTAAACTTATGACCTAACCCTCTCGAATAAGATCGCCTGCGCCGTCTGAGACACGTTGAATAAGGCCCCGGCCCCGCCTGAGGAATAACAAGCTGGGGCTTCTCGCACGCGGGATGCTTGACACGCAGCGTAATCTCACTCAGGAACCCCTTTTCGTGGTTTTTTTTTCTTCCCTCCTTGGTAGTAGAACGATGACGAACACGCGAGGATTATGGATTACCGGGGCATTAGGTGAAGAATAGTGGAGGCTGTTGAATGGGTTACGTGCCTTGCGGAGTTGAGAGAACCTATAGGGGAGGTTCAATTACACGGGTTGCCGGCTGAAGTTCCAGGGAAAGTAGCGAGCATTCTTGGTGGCTTTGTCAGGTGCATGCTACGAAGGCGATCGTTTACTGTAATTCTTCAATCACTTCTGGTCAGTTACGTCGGGGTAAAATTGGATCGCATTCGAATATATCAAGGACCATTGATTAAAGATGTTGCCCTGTCACCCCGGAAATATTACGAATCAATGTTGTTTAAAAAATGCGTCTACGGCTCAAAGGAGGTAAATTATGATCGGTAAGTCTCACATTTTGGTGTTCAACAAAACTATGCAAATTTGAAGAATCACAATTCAATATTCGAAGGCGATCGTTTACTGTAATTCTTCAATCACTTCTGGTCAGTTACGTCGGGGTAAAATTGGATCGCATTCGAATATATCAAGGACCATTGATTAAAGATGTTGCCCTGTCACCCCGGAAATATTGTACGGTTTTTACGAGAGGAAATATTTGAAGCCGTACACCTTGTTTTTAAGTTTTTAATATGGCTTGATTAAATTTGCAAAGGAGGATTTGAAATTAGAATTGTCGAACAGGATTTTTAGAAGAATATGACCCTGTCAGAGGGAAGCTTTTGCAGCTGCAGGCGCGTCCCGAGACGCGCCAAGTATTACTTAATTTTAAAAATATTTCGTCCGTTTTTAGTTGTTCCTGTCTTCAATAGAAAAATTCCGCACAAATATTACGAATCAATGTTGTTTAAAAAATGCGTCTACGGCTCAAAGGAGGTAAATTATGATCGGTAAGTCTCACATTTTGGTGTTCAACAAAACTATGCAAATTTGAAGAATCACAATTCAATATTAGTAAGAAACGATTATTTCGTGAAATCTTCGTGGATCAGTGGTAAAGAATCAATTCAGGCGAGAGGATAAAAAATAAGACGAATTTAAAGTACAGCAAGACAATTTATATCCAGTACAGTATTCATAAAAAATTTTTTTTGGAGGATGTGAAAAGGGCTAGTGTTTCTTGAATATTTTTTAGGCTTTTAGTGATGGGGCTTATGCAAAACTTACGGCAGGTTTTAATATCCTGGAACGCCAAAAATGTGGTTCAATTTAATGTGATGAGGCATTATTTTAATGGGAACGGAAATGTCTGACGTAAAAAAGATTCAAACTGAACAGGGGTTTTTTTTAAATCGGTTTTCTAAAACTTTTTACATCGCAGTGACAAAGTTTGCCTGATACACAGCAGCAAAATTGCAAAATTCGAGTCAGCAGGAAACCTTACATAAAGTTAAGCAAAACCTGAATACAGTACAATGCTGCGAACTTGGGATTCTAGTGTGAAGTTCGTCGTATCCAAGTCCCCTACGAACATCATTTTAAAGATTAACAGTTGCGCTGTTCTTCTGAATTTTTTACGAACTTCTTGTCGATTCGCAATTGAAAATTAACCAAGAAATCAACGACGAACGGGAGTAGAGTTTACCAAAGTCCCCCAGCAGCTGGCTGTTCAAGCGAGTACCTTTCTCAAAATTGCAAATTCTCGGACGTCTTTCGCCCGCTTTTTTGGCGCATTGATAATTTTTCGCGGTACTGATTTTTGCTGTCGTTGCGTAATCTCAGGACAAACACTAGTGCTTTCGAAATTTCTTCACACATTCTGGTGTCGCCTTTGGAACGTTCACCTTCGCCCGAACGTGTGGAGGTAACATCGTGATGGATTTTAGTTCCCTTCAAAGGCCGCCGGGTGGAAATGTGGGCTCGCTCGAAGGCAAAATGAGAAACAATCCGGATCACGTCGGTCTCTGTATGCAGAGAGACCATGGTGCTGGAAGGACGAAGACCTTTGTGGGGCCGCATTCTACGGCATCATCCACACGTGGTTGCATAATAAGCGTGTAATGATCGTAATGAACCCCAGTTCTCCTTTGTGAAACGATAATGCGTTTCGGCGTGCCATTAATCAGCTTACATGCATCCTGCTCAGCCCGAGTTTTGGAAACCATTTGCTTTATTTTCTCCGTGGCCTTTCTCAGATTGAATTTATGGGCGGCATCTTCATTACGTCATATTGGCCATTTTATTCTGAGAGTTTGTTTTCAATGACACATTCTTTTGCCGATTCCGTCGAGATGCTTTCGTTATGAAGCTAAAGTAAGCACGGGGAAGGACATTTCTTCTTCATGTCGGCTGGAATTAATTAGCGAACATTTCCCATTTAATGATTGCCGTAAACCTTGTGCAGTGTTATGTTGCACAGGACTGTATTGTCTGTCACCAAGGATGAGTTGATATACGAAGCAAGCGTGCATACAAATGATGTCTATTTTTCCTGATATCTTTTTCAGAAAATGTATAAAATGTGCACCGATCGAATGCGACTCGAATGATAGAATATTATTTAAAAGATGATTGAGTGAACCTGATTTGAAATTTAGTGAAAATGTGATCCTGGTTTAATCGGTCATTGCTTTAGTCAACAGTGGCATTTTTTGAATGACTATAAAATAATGCCCCTTTTTCATTCTTGTGACAATGTATTCGGTGATGTAATATTATTTTAACGGCAATTTTTCTCCATGCTCTACTGGTTCGCTGAATTTCAAAGGAGCAGTTTCAATCATTGAAGATGAAGAAGCGAAAATAGTTTTTGAGAAGTTCAATTGTCGATGACCTGGTGGAAATGTGACGGAGAAATAATTTCGGACGTCATGGGGATCGGCTGTATAGAAAGTGTTCAGGAGAAATGGAAACCTCGTCGTATCCCTTTAAAAACGTGGGATTAAAACGAATGACTGTGAAAACCGTAACATGGACTCCAATTCCGGAAGAGGACGGAGAATGAAAGCGAGATTTACGAACAAGGAGAAGAAAGTGCTGTACGGTAATAAAAATTGGTTCGTCGTCTCATTGACTTGGAGGTTCAAGAGATAATTTTTTCAATTTTTTTTTTTTAGAATTCGCGAATGGGATGAAAGTTTCAATTTTTTTTCCCCCTTGGGGTTCAGGTGTTTTGAGTCGTGGTAACGACCTCACACTGCGTGCGTTGGGTCGAGGGGCGAATTATCTTCACATCGCGATTTACTCCTTCGGCAAATAAATGACTGGGTTCGTGCGCTTTCGATTTTCCCCTTCCCCCCCAGCTTTCACTTGTTCCGAAGAGCAAAACTGACTCGAGTCTCGGGCCACGCAGCGCTTTTATCGGAGTTGAAGGAACCCAGGGCACCCGCCGGGCTTGAAAAACATGATCGACTCGTTTTCTTCTGCGTGGGAAGAATGCAATCAACTTATTTTTTTTATTTGTATCTTCTTTCTTTCTCTCTCTCCCTCTTTCTAAATTCTGTGTCGAAGGATATCGACAGAGGAAAGTGGATCTCACGCGCCTGGCTTTTTATTGCTTCTGCTTTCGATGGACGTGATATCGTGATCTAATCGACATCTGATTTGATGCGGTTTTGACAGCTTGGATCGCCTCCATGTCTTCTTCTTCTTTACGGAGTCATGGATATGGATGAATTCTTCGTGAACATGTGTGTCTCCATTTCTCCATGAAGTTACCTGGGATGTTTCGTTATCCTTTGGATATGATCGCGACCGTTGGACGATTCAGTTGGCTTGTATTGTTTAGAAGCTGCGGAGCGTGTTCGTCAAAACGGTCGTGTTCTGGGAAAAAATGCAATAACACCTTTTTTATGGGTTTGCCGTGCGTATCGAATTTTGTTCAGAGGAGTTGTTGTTTTATCCCCGAGTTTGGTTCTTCTCCTTGGTCACCTAGCAGTGAACCATTTGTGTTTCTGGTTTTCAATTCTGCTGAGCGTGGGAAGATCAGTCCCAATGGTTTCAGAAAAATCTGAGCATGAATTACTTCAGTTGAATTAACTCGAAATCATCACAAATGAAATACGGAACGACTATCTCTGCAGTGATATAGTCGAAAACGATTTTCGCCGCATAACGAATTTTTAGTGGTACCACTGGGATAAATCTTCATTATAAGGTTTCTCTAAAACGAAATGTTCTCAAAATTTTTTTTGTTTAGTCCGTTGATTTTCGGGAGAAAGTCCACTTGTACAGTATAGCCTATGTTAGTTTAGAAAAAATGGATGTATTCATAAATCTTCATCATATCAAAAAAAGGGAAAATCACTGTGATTAGGTTCTTGTTTTTGCATCCGGGTTCTATAAAATATTGACGTTTGGAAGAGCTTGTCTATCGTAAAACTTAAAAAAAAAGATAAATGCCCCGAAACGAGGAAAACACAGTACAGTATGCTAATTGCTAAGTTAAATCGATTCGATTTTCTATTGCTCATCATATTTATTTATTATCCGACTAACCAAATCGAGACAGTTAAATGGAACTTTAGAAAAAGAAAACAGCTGATGCAGAGCAGTC
This sequence comes from Notodromas monacha, assembly GCA_905338405.1. Lineage (NCBI taxonomy): Eukaryota > Metazoa > Arthropoda > Ostracoda > Podocopida > Cyprididae > Notodromas > Notodromas monacha. Next base: position 18,273 of record CAJPEX010001482.1, on the reverse strand, counting down.
TTCACTATCCTTGCAGCAATTATTCGAGGATAATATATTTTTGCCACCAAATTTTTTATCAAGGGGCATCATTGCAGCTGCATAAAATTCATGAAATTCCCGCTTTAAAAAAAGGAAATGTATCTTGTATCTTGTGGCTCGAAACACAGAAAAATTCATGCTCTGTACATAATTATCTAGTGAAAAGCTCTTTTTTCCATATTTAAACAGATTGTCATTTTTTGATTATCTGGAAGATGTCGTGGTAAAATCCGACGTGATGGACTTTTCCGTGCAGTGTCACGTATCGTACTTTTCTCAACATTATGAGAAGGAACTACGTTTTTATAAAAAATTGTTTTGTCTTTCGTGTTATTATAGTGTCGGCAAGCTAAAGAAATCAGAGAAAAATTCCGATAAGTTTGCTTACGTGTATTTATCTGAAAAAACAAACAAATAATACAGGCCCTTCGATATTTCAAGGACTGCATACCAGATCTTCAAATATTATTTTCTTTAGTTTTCACTTTGCATAATGAATTACTTTTTTGAAATCGAATTTTTTGAGTGTATTTTCTGAAAATATGTTGGCTTTAGGTTGAGGGATCCAAGGTCAACTCCTCGCTGGCGCAATTTGGTAAACAGAAAAAAAGAGATTATTTTCAATTTCCTGCGTTGACCATCTGAAAACTTTTTCCATTTGTACTTCTTGAAAACTTCTACCATTTACATCCGTGTGCTGAATCTGCGCACTGTTCGTTGCTGTGAAAAAATCTACAGGTTCTTTCGCGACAGTATGCTCATTTACACGAGTAACTTAAAAAAAGGTACCAGTTCCGCTTGATTACATTTTTGAGTCTTCGTCATGAATGGTAAATATGTGGGGTAGCTGCTGTCGTAGGAGTGAGGCATGGTTGGGAGTTCTAATTTTCATTCCGAGCCTCTTTTCTCTCCCTAGAGTTGGATCACTCGTTTATATATATATTTTTTTCGACCTCATGAATGACCAGGCTACATGCTAAATGTCTTGTAGTGCAATGAACGATGGGTGGCAGTCGCACGGTTCGCTGGTCAAGCGAACTGCATCAATTCGGCACGCGCATTGCTCACATTTTACACGCGATGACCCAGCGATTACGAGACACGGCTGAACTTCATACCAGAAGCCGTGATTTTTGGTTTCCATGCTTCTGCCTTCCTACTTTTATTTTTGTCCGTGTGACGCCGAGGAATTCCTCATCAAATGCATGTCAATTTCTTTTGCCTTCATTCTGCCTTTTTGTTTTTTATTTTATAACTAGCAGGCATGTTTTTGCGCTTTTCGTGGGTTGCACGTTTCCACCGCGTGAAGCTTGTTGATGCAAACGCGGAAAATGCGCAAAAAGAAAAAAAGAGTTTTCGTTTCCTGTTAGAATTCGAGAAGGCTTCGATGTTCAGCGACGTTTATTTGCGGAGTGTTCTGGAATTATTGTCAGTTTTAAAATGCGCTGTGAATCGTTTTTGAAAATTTTTCGATACGAGGTGAGATCGTCTGGTGTGTCGTAATGTTTTTGTGTGTGACCTCTTAATAAAACGAGCGATATGGATTATGTCAGAATTGCATAACTAAATCGCTTTGGCGTCCAGTACCCAATAAAAACGACCATATTTTTATATCCATGCGTGAGTGGGATACTTTTGAAGGTCTTTTAAATTAACGAATGGTTGGATAACACAAAACATATGGTTGGTTTTGGTTATTTAAAAATAATCGTAATCCACCTGGAAACAGCATGGGAGAAAAATGCATTTGCAAATTTGCTTTCTGCACCGCGAGGATTTTCCGTGGAAAGAGGTGCGTGCGCTCATTTGCCTTGTGACTTTCTGGAGAATTTTTCAGTTCAAAAAATCCTGCAAAAACTTTGAAAAACTACTCATGGATAAGGTCTTACATAACTCAATTGGTCTTCAATATTTTTGAGCGTTGTGAAGTGTGAGCGTTTCCCCAAATGAAGTGTATGAAAAATGAACATCGTTGATGAAAATATGCACACTGGATTCAACTGTTGAAGAAGACAGATAAGATATAAATTTTAGGCTTGGCAATATACAGTACTGTAAAAAATTGTTATGTACCGTAAATGTGTTGGAGAAATTCCTACTTGATGCTGACGCATTTGGCCAGAATCCTCTGTTTTTCTCTTGGTCTTGACTCTTCAAGCTTTATGAATTGTACTGTATCTTTCAAGATCAGCATTTTAACCACATGTTTCTGATTATTTTTTGGTTTCTGAGTCATTTGGCTGCAACTTTAAAAACGTATTGCTGTGTCTTTTTCTTTATACTGTATATCTTCAAAAGACATTTTTAGTAGCTTTGATCCATCCTCTCTCTTAAAAAAAAAAATCAATCTACCTCTCCTTGATAGGAAAACATGAAAAATAACTAGAAATAAAAGCTGAAATATCCTTTGTTTTAGAGATTCAACTCGTTGCGTTGTGCAGAATTTTCCCAGGGTTGCTCAACTCATTTTCAGTTATATTTGGATAATTTTTTGCTGATTGGATTGAAAACAGGGTACGGAAATTCTCCCCTTTTCAACTCATTCGCGATTCCCTGAACTTTTTTTTCTTGCGAAATATTCAAATATATTCACGTATACATAGTTTATTTTTATTGTTTGGCCGAGCGAAAAAGCTTTGCCGACTTCTCGTGTTCTCTATCCCTGTCGTCAGCCCTTCAGTTTCTCCTTCGGACTCGGCTCCCTCGAGTTCTCACAGGCTCTGGATTTTTTTTTTGCATGTATTTTTATATATTTTCGCTCTCTCCCTGTCACTCTTTCTCCTTCTCTGTCGCACTGTTTTTCTCTCGTCATCATCACACGTATCGGCAGAATTCGCGAAAGCAGGCACCTGTCTTCGATCGCTGTCGATCCAGGCCCGCGCGCGCGGGCAATCGAGTTTGTTTGGGGCCGTTGATTTCTTGCGGTGTGTTGCATGCGTTCGGTCTTTCGACTTCGACTGCTACATGAGATTTCCCTTTGAAAAGAAAATCGGTGGCCGATAAAACGGGCCTCTTCCCAGTCAGCCAGGGCTGTCGAGATATTTTCCGTCTCCCCCCGCCGCGCAGCATCGGAATCGACGCAAAAAGCAGTACAATACCATTCGGAATATTCTTCTAGCCTTTCCTTCTTGGTGAAGTTGTTTAGATTTTTCGCTTAAAGCGAAATTGTTGCCTCTGGATAAAGTGGTGCCAATGGGCAATTGTTTTGTTTCGTCGGCGATAAGGTTACGAATAGTGTAGTGCAAAATGAACAAAAAAATCTTGCGAGTGTATATAGTCATCGTTTTTGTGTCGTGAGCAAATGATCGCGATATGGGAGTGCTTCAATGATGCGATCAAACACCAGCAACGGACTGATCCCAGCTCGTTTCTTTTTCTGTTCGATTTCACCAGGAATCGGTAGGGCATTTTTCTGTCCCTTTTCCGTCAATTTTTGTTTATGTTGCTGAGCTTTTTTTTTTTATTCTGGTGGTCGGTGCTTTTCCGCTTCGCTTTCATCTAGTGTGCGGCACACTGGGGACTTCAGTTCCGTTTCTCAGTGCCGGCTGCAAGGTATATACTGACGATAGTCCGTGAAATTTCGCAGAAACCGGATCTCTGAAGAAAGTGGCGACAATGGCGGAGGTACGTGTGCGAAAATTTGAGAGAAGTTCGAGTTTGTGACCCGCTGAGAAAATGTTCTAGATCTGGGGTGAAACGCGCTTTGTATTCATGGGAATGGCACTTTTTTCTGCATGTTAAGTGCATAAAATGTGGCATTCCGACGATACATCCCAAAGAACTATTCGTTCCCGACGTGATGCAATACCTGTACAGTAAAATGAACGTCTATTTGATCAGCTTTTCTGGGTTCTCATGAGATTTTTTACTCCGCATTTTTGGCTTGCTGATGCGTATCGTATTACTGTAATGGTAATTTGACACGAATTTCTGAGTGTCAAGCCAAGGTGCGGGAAGCGAAGCGACAAAATTGCAAGGACTGCAAATTGTATTGTCTGACACATATTTTTGCATAATCATTCACTCGCTGAAGATATTTGAGCAAATGTCACCCCAGAATGACAGTTATGTGACCTCGAGATCACGTGACGTCGTATGAAGAAGCTGGGAACTTTTTCTGAATAAATAACTTATTTTTTCTGCTTTTTATACGCCGTAGTCGGATCGTAAGTAGCCAAATTTAACATTTTCACGACCTAGATACAATTGTTTTTTCTTCGTTCAGAATTCTCCCAAAAATAATGCCTTAACAGCATGGTGCTGTCTATATAATAACGTGACTAAGGTGATTTTTCTGGTCCATGCGAGTCGAAGGTGGTGTTATTTCTTGATAAGCCTTGAATTGGCTCGTGCCATGTGATGAATCCAAAAGCCAGGATCACATGTGCTGGTCGGGAATCTTTATCCTAGTGTAAGACTGTAATTTGACCCGTGATGATGCCTGACGGGCAAATGCCCTGGTACAAGAGAATGCAGGAAGCATCTGGTCACGTGGCCGAGAAAACCGCTCCACATTTTTCTCTGGCTTTGAAAAATAAGACCTTTCCTTGGTAAAATTGTGAGACCACGTGTACCTGGAACAATTTCAGTGATAAGTGCAGAAGAACCTCGATTATCCCAGTCACTGATCGGATACCTTACCTGTATGATCAAATACTGTACTTTATATCAGATTATAAGATCACTTATAGAGGACAATGTTTTTTTAGGGGCGATTGGCTGCCGTGATACATTCATTCCGACATTCTCGCAATATTCAAAGGAGCAACACATTCATTTGAATCACTGAAAGATTAAACAAAATTTGGTGATGACCTGCCTTGATACTGTAATACCGACATTCCTAAAATATATTCCAAAGAGCAACGCATTCCCCGGATAATATCATGAGCGTTTCCTTGAAAATTGTTTGATGTGTGGCATCTCTGGTATATTGCAGCGCCTATTTTTTTCTAGTACTGTACAGACATATTGTTGACTTGCTGATGCTTATCATTATAATGTTGGTTTTAACCTGAATTTTTGAATGAAAATGAAGGCGGGCTACGGGCCCTGAACTTAAACTATATAGACCGCATTGTTTCCTCCGAATTCGAATTCTTGTTTGGTTTATCGAATCATAATACGCGACCGATGTACTGTGCCTAACACGAATTTTGAAATTACGTTTTCTTTAAATAACTGAGAATTAATTGATGGAATTCAAGAAGAATCACCTTCTTGGAGATTGATCGTACCTGCTATCAAATAATTGTTCGGAAACATTGGAATTGAAACCATTCTGCGGAAAATCCAACGGTTGTTCTCCGGATGAACGAAGCAAAGAGAAAATATATTCGAAAAAAAGGACATCAGTCATCATCAATCAGTTCTGCGTGGAATCTTCCGAACTTCCCCTTTATATGTCCATATATTTTATGAATTTTGCGGGTAACACAACTGTAAAGGAATTAGCAGATTCGACTATCTGACCAAAAAAATGTTTTTTGCGCCAGATCGGTGCAGTTTCCTTTGAAATGCTGTGGTGCACAAAAATATAAATCCGTTGATCGGATCTTTATATTTTTTACGTAAAAATTCCTCCAGTTTCCCAGTACTGTACAATGATCACCTCCCTTGACTCACTGTGCTTCCGGAACGTATCACTTCAGATTAGGCCGTACAGGTGGGAAGCACGTTTTGAACTGGTGATCGAAATCGGAATCTGAAGAATGTGTACTGATCAGCGCAAGGGATGGCCCAGAAGTTTTGTCATTTCCTGGAAATCAAATTCTGTGGGTTGCAAATTTTCTGCCGGAGAACATCACAAATATTTGCGTGACCGAAGCCAAGGCTGTGAAAAAAAAAAGATTTTCCTCAACTGCAGCCAAAACTTGGGCAACGTTTTACCCCCATCTGTTGACATTTTAGGGCAACCTTTCACACAAAAAACACGATGAATCAGGATATGAGAATATTTTTTCATAGAAACAGTTCCGTCATTTCAAGACGAATTCCTCCGAGAAGGTTTTTAAATCACAGTATATTTGGAATACGTGATTGGTAGAACTTGTTATGAGTCTTGGACAAAACGCCGATTTATACAGCGTCCAACTCTGACATGTTAACCTTGCTTCATCGCGGTGAACTTTTTACTTCTTTACAACTCTTGATCCCTTTTTTGCTTTTCTCGATGATTGCAGATTCGGTTGGCAAAGAATGGCAGGAAACCATCGACGAATATTTTGTAAAACGACTCTCATCATCCATCCGTACGAAAAGACGCCAACAGGGGAAGCACAAGACTAAGAAAACTTATGAACTCGTATTCGTACAGTACGTTCAGTGCCTCAAAACCACTGATTATTATAAACGAAGCTCTTAACTTAATGAATAAATTATCCTAATTGTGCTCTTCCGTCTTCGTATCCAAACACGGATCTTGGCGTGTACGTGGGAAAAAAATGAATTAATTCTCACGAAACGTGTTTTCAAAAAACGTTTCAATCTTTTAGCGAAATGGCTGCGCGTTGATCATCTGGATGCTTGCCTTGCAGAGCGTTTAGGATAATTTCATGGGAAGCTACTTTTTATTACGGGAAGACGAGGGGAATTCGGCGTGAAAAAAGGTCTGGTTTCTGAAAAGTTCCGGGCTGCTGTTATGACTGAATGCATTGTTCAATTCCTCTGTGCGCTGGAGTGGAGCGAGTTCGGAATAATAGGCAAACCGCAACGTCCTTATGTAGTTACTGCTGGTCATTGGACTCCGGAACTGAACTCTTCTCAAGGGAGACGCTTTTATTATTGCACCGGGGTTTTCGTCAAAAGTTACTTCAGGCTACTTTTACTTCTTTTATTTCCGAGCATATGAATCTCATACGAGCCCAGCGACTTTGAATGTGAAGAATGATGCGCGAAATGTGAATGGAAGATGCTTGTCGCATTGAAATTTTTAGTGAATATGAACTGATTAGCGCTAATCAGAACCAGGGAAGTTGATTTCCTTCTTCGTTTTTGGGAAAATTTTGCTAGCAACTTGACAACTAATTAAATTGAAGGGTTCTTTGTTGGTTCAAATCGTCGAGTACACTATTAATAAGAAATTTTGCTTGAAATCGAGCCGAAATTCCGCTTTAATATCTTAAATACAAATGCAATTTTCTCTACTTTGGCAATTTTTTTCAGAGGTAGATTTTTTTCGAGCGTTTAAAGCAAAGGTTTTTTGACAGATGAATGTACGGTATTTTTTTTATTCAAAAGCAATTGAGCCAAACTTTTATTGCTCTTCATTTTTTTTAACACGTTTTTATTAACTCGCTTTCTTGTCTGTTTGTTTGTCCGTTACTTGAAAAACGTGGTTTTTTAGATTAATTTTTTAATCTACTATAATTATTAACTTTTCAACTACGCTTTAAAGTCAGGTCAAACATGTTGGCTAGTGTGTGTCATGAAAAATCTTCTCTCAATTCTCCATTAACTGCTTTTTCATCCATTTTCGAAGCTTTTAAAAGAATATTCCCAATTATGAGAGTCCATACTTTCTCACGATGAATTTTACTGAAATTTGTGTAACCAGATACTGTACTTTCGTGAACTAAAATTAGTTTTACTTTTCTAAATAAAGACCTCGCGGAATAAATTATTTGTGAAAGGCGTCAAATGTAACCGTCGAACCAACGACTCGAGGGCAGGATTTTTCTCTGGAGGAAAAGTTCTTGTTGAGAAATTATGATTCTGGTTGTGTATGGAAGTCGACCCGCTTTCTTGCAGAACGATGTCAGAAGAAAGAAAGAAAACAAAAGATGTATCCCCGAAAAGGGGTGAAGTGAATAATTCTGTGAGTTCGGGTTGAGGAACAAAGAAGTCTATTCGAGTCTCTGAGGGGATGAATACAACTTGTCCGAGGACTGAGGCGTTGCATGACACGAATGTGACGTGTGTTGCATGTTATGCGGACGAACCAGAAAGAAATCGCGGTCGAATCCGCGGATCAGGGTTCGTGACGAGAGGCCGCAGCTTGGCGGTCAACGCTTCTTGTTTTTATATATACATATTCTTTTTAGCATTAATCGCGTGAATCCATTACTTCATTCGAACTCATGTTTCGGTCATTCATTTCTTATGCCTCGAATTACTGTTTTTTTTTCAAACATTTGTGAGCAGCGGACAGGAACCTTTTTGCGCTGGTCGTATCGAGTTGGACGTATATAAAAGGCGGTGCGTGTTCTCGGTGATGAATCGACCTTGCGTTCGGTTCGACGAGCTTCGCGAATTGCTTGGTTGGCCAAGAAAGGCCGGCTATTATTATTTTTGTTTGTTTGCTTGTTCATTTTTCGAATCGTGCAATTCTCGGGGTTTTCGTCGTCATTATTCAAAGCGAGGATATCGGAAAATTTGCCGTTTCCGGACCGCATCTCGAAAACTGATCCGGCTTGTGGGTTTCACTGCGGTATGCAGGTGGGGCCAGAAATATAAGGCGATAAATCAATCTTTTAACTGCTGTATCTCTTGAGCGATTCAGTCTATGAAATTTGAAAAAAGCGTTAAATTGAGGATAGTTTTGTTATCGTTCCATCGATGTACAATTTTCTAGGTTTTAGTTCATTTTTGTTTTAAAGAACGGCTATCTGAAAAAAATGGCGAGAAAAATCGAAGCTTCTTACGTACGATTCATACTTGTTCACAATCTGTCACACTTATACTGCTGTTTTTTGAAAGTTGTACTGCATTTTGGAGTTCAGTGTTGGAATTAAAAAAAATATTTCTCACGCGGGCGACACGAAAAATATTTTTGCGGTTTTTTTTTTATTCCCCAGGTCCACGGGTCAAGGATGTAGGTCCATTGTTTTCTGGTCCAACCTGTGCAGATACAGTACTTTCTTCTCGTAGCAAATTTTTGCGAGGCGTGTAGTGAAAGTCTTTTTTTGCAAACTCTTCTGCAGCTATTTAAAAAATGCAAATAATCTTTTCACGCTGCATGGAAGAATTTCTCTCCGCAGTTTTGGAGCATTTGTAAAAAAAAGGCTTCTACACGTTTGAGTTTATTTTTAGTTACCGAAAAATCATGGTATACTCTGTGCATTCATGGATTAATTTCCGGAACTTGAAAATATGTCGTTCACTTCTTTGAAATCCACGACAGGCACACGCATATAAAAAAAAGTTGTCATGTTTAGGATCGCCAGTGCGACTTGACGGATGTCGACGCATTCCTCGATGTGGTGGGCGGCCAAACTTTCACTCGCTTCTTTTCTGAAACCATTCCTCTTCTTTCACTTCCGTCGACGGGAACAGTTCGTCGTAATAGCAACCATCGCGATATTTCCTTCATTTCTTCTCGCCCACATTTTTTTTCTGCTGATGATCGAATGTTGAAACGAACGCGCAACCCCTTGCATTTTATTATTATTATTATTAACACGTTTTTATTAACTCGCTTTCTTGTCTGTTTGTTTGTCCTGATCAAATTTTGCAACCCAAATTTCGCTCACTTCNAAAAAATTAATCTAACAAACCACGTTTTGAAAAAGGAAAAAATAACCTTAAATGTGGTGCGCATGGAGATTGTTGGGAAGAAGTGAAATACAAATGAAATAGATGCGCACCACGTTTAAGGTTATTTTTTCCTTTTTCAAAACGTGGTTTTTTAGATTAATTTTTTAATCTACTAAATTTTTCTGAGTACCGTTCTCTTTTGGCTGGATTTATAACGGAAAATTGCAGATGGGTCTGAGTCGTTGACTACTTCAGTCAAGTGTAGAATCTACTGTGACCTTCAATTTCTTTCCGACGCTAATTTTTATTCATCGTAATCGAGATTCCTCAGTGACGAATCCAACTGTAACTGGAATATAGTTGGAGTTGGATGATTTGAATTCGCTTACCACTCGTAAAATTACTCTACAAGCGATAAGTTTTAATCTCATCTTAGATACGCTTCATTTACTCCTTTTTAACGATCTGAGGATGCGACTGATAAGGGTCTTTTTTTTAAAGGAATGCATGCCTACACAAAGAATCTTACCGCTTTCTTCATCACATCTCATCTGTGCAAGTTATGATTAATCATGATCCTCGAATTTCTGAATTATTTAATTTGAATGAAGCGACTGCAGTTATGCAGCAAATAAAAAATTATGGAGCAGGAGGATACATTTAACACATTTTCCGTCATCAAAAGATAGCTCAAATTTTGCTCTGACCTCATAACCCAGGACACTAGTAAAATCAAAATGCAAACGCGAGAAAAGCATGTGCGTCAGTAAAAAATATCTCTATTGTTAGTAGCTTTTTAATTTCAAGTAGCATAGTTGCCGAACTATTGCAGCTGAGCTGAGAAAAAGGATCTGATTTAATGATCAGTCGACAAAGCTGTCATATTTTTAGAGATCGTAGATTGAACCGTTCAATAGATGTTTCAGCCTTATAATTGATCTAGCTTTCCAAATCTTACATTTAGTTTCAGAACTGTGATTTCACCAGTTTTTTGTTGTTGCAGAACTGCGTTGAATTTAATCTAGAGGATCTGGTGCAATTATCCCTGTGAAACCATGCGCCTAGTCTTGATCGGTCTGATGGAGATGTGAATATGCCATATTTGTGACCAGAATACGTTCGCAACACCTGTTGCGAGAAATCGAATTTTACGAATGTATTTTTGACTGCTCACGAGGGAGATTTCATTCGAAATAGACGCTTCAGTCCAACGACAAGAACTAACCGAGTTTTTAATTAAGGTCATGTAACTGATGTAATTCTCAATAATCACTGAAAAATGAACATTCCTTTCCTGAACGCATCAGAAGAAAATCAAATCCCTCAGTATTCGTAAATGGGCAAGACTTTAAAAAAATCAAAAATCTGAAGTCAATCTCGTGATGATGCTGATGCTTGATGCTTGTAAGTCGTGGGAAATAAAGAAGTATTTAACCTTCTTAATCAGGGCTGCTTCTCGCATTTAACTTCCATTAATTACCATCTGTTGCCCAAAACATAGAACTAATTTTCTTCGCGTAATTTAAGAAAAGTTACTTAGATCAGAGTATTTTTTTGGGATCATGAACAGATGAAGAATACCTTCATCTATCAAAAAATTAATTAAACTGCAACTCACTTTGCTAACAATTTTAGCAATATTTCACCTTCGTCTTTGCACCGAAGGATATTTGTTAATTTTGCAGGATTTATTTAAAGAAATCCAGAAGCAGATTCACATTATCATCTGGCAATCTTACAGTTTTTATAGGTGCGAGTGCGATATTGCAATATTTTCAGTGCTGTTCGATATTTCAATGCTGGGATTCGCAAAACTTCATCTTCCAGAATTCTTGTGGGTGGAGACTGCAAATCTCAGTGCATTAAAAAAAAACTCGATGGCAATTGTATTTTCTTCTGTTCGTTGGCCGTTACGACGACATCTCAGAAAATTGATAACTACTCGAAGCTAGTTCATTCGTCTATAATTTGGTTTTGTTATTTAGAAGGAATTGACTGTACAGTATATGTATTTATTCCGAAGAATTTTATCGAGTCGGAACATTTTCGCAACGCAATTGCGTGTCTATGAGGTTCGAACAAGCAAGTGTCCGTCAGATTTTTGTTGTACGGGATTCCTTCGTCAGTGTCAATTTTGACAAAAATTTCCTTATTCTTTTTCCGCCTCGCCAGGTTACGCTGAAAAGCAGTCGCATTGCCCATGATGCCAGAAACGTCCGACGGGAAGGCAAAAATGGCACCGTGTCTCACCTCAACGTCCCCACTCGTGGACCTCAAAGATCCACGGTCCAAGACAGCTAATTCCTCTGAACCCAGAACCCCGGAACTACCGCCTCGACAGCGACCCAACCAAGACGCCGACACCGTCGACACCAATCGACACAGCTCTTCCCCAGCAGTCGTCGTCATCACCAACAGCGGAAATAACGGCAAACCCAATAAGCAAAGAGACTCTTTACCAGCGTCAGACTGCGTCTCATTCGCCCGCGCCCTCGTTGTGACTCCGGACTCGGAATCCGAGACCAGCAGCGACTACGGAACTCCTGTTCCTCGAGACGCCACATCCTACACGCGCTACGTGCTGAAGGCCGCCCAAAACGCTTCCGGCGGCAGAGGTAGTTGTGTCAAAG
>CAJPEX010001481.1:34354-56602 GCA_905338405.1 Notodromas monacha | reverse complement strand
CGAAGCAGAAAAGTTATCGTCGAGGATGCTACGGTGCCAGGTGTATCCCGTCACCATAGCCGGTACCAGGATATGCCTGGCACCGCGATTTTGAGGAGGGGAGGTTATTTCTATGAATTTCTAAGAAGTATATATTGTACATTAATCGTGCATGCCCAACACCATTTTCATTGATGACCATGCTTGGTGCTTCGACATCCATACTCATTGCTGCGCCAACAAACGGAGACACTGCATCTTCGCTGTTCGGATCCATCCTTGGCTCACAAGAAGTTCCGGAATCACGCCTCTCTCAAGCACTTAATCTCGATTTGTTCGTTTATGTACACGCGTGTGTTTACTCCTTGCTTCTCCTGTGAATGTATTTCTTATGTTAGTGCGATACGGATACTCGGGAATTGATCACTCCTTGGTATCTTCTGTTGCACAAATTTGGGACCTTCTCACGCGAGCTCGCTTTGGGGACTGGCAACTGCGCACTTTCTGAATCATACCTTGCTCATAGCCTACATCCATTTCTTCACGCGTGTCATGGCGTTTAAGTGCCTCGTGTTTTATCAAAGAGCTCCGGGAGCTCGTTGATAAAACAGGGGGGATATGTTGGGCATGCACGTTAATGTACAATATATACTTCTTAGAAATTCGTAGAAATAACCTCCCCTCCTCAAAATCGCGGTGCCAGGCATATCCTGGTACCGGCTAGGGTGACAGGATACACCTGGCACCGTAGCATCCTCGACGATAACTTTTCTGCTTCGATTGAGAGTAGTAAAACCTTATGAAGGTTAATTATTAAGAATACTATATAAACTGCATCCTCAATAAGAATCATTATTAGAACAAGTTGTTGTTGGGATTCAGTTGTGCGTTTATTCCAAGTTATCCAAGCCCAAGCTCGTTTGAGTTGTTATTCGTTTATTCCTGAAATATATTTTACTGTTTTGAATCCTTAAGGATTTTCCTTAAGGGTCAGGACAGGGCCTGACTCAGTAAACAAAGTAAATAGGTTTTGTGAACACACCAAATTATATTGGAGACTTCTGTCCTCAATACCATGCATAAGTTCCCAAATACTAAAAATATGCGTATCTTGAAACAGTGTTTCAAGACTGATGCTTATCCCGCAATGCAAATATTAACCTCTCAGACATGCAAGCTGCATGACTACAGATTCAGTACTTTCTCAACTAAGTTTCAAAAGCAATGAACGGTATAATATTAAACTCTTGCCCCCAAACCTAGGACCCACAATTTGGTATAAAACCCTAGGTCCAGCTCTAGATAAATCAGTTAATCACCAATCCTTTGAGAAGGAGTCAGAGTTCCATTTAGGCTTCACTACTGAGAGTATTGTCTTGATTTGCGAGTGTGCAAAATCAGGTTGAAAATAACTGTTGTCAAAGAAAAGTTGTCAGCAGAACATTCCTCCGCAACTAAGGAGTGAAGAACTGCAAGAGTAGGCACTCTTAACAGTCCCATATTTTTATCTTAGTTATTCTTCTAAAGTAAAATTAATTGAAATAGGATAAAATGTGTATCATTGCCTTTTGAGCAAGCGTGTTTGTTAACTTGTTGAGTACAGTACAAAGAAAGGTCAGCACTCTTGGGGAGAAAATCCCTGGTTGGTTTGTGCACAAACCAATTCCTGTGTTTTACTTCCCGTCAAAAACCAATTCTTCACAAATTTCACATGCAGTCAACCATATCATAAATCAAGGTGTAGGGCTTGAAAATCTCTGCTTTCAGTTTAAAACCCTGCACATGTTACACTGAATCTGATTAGAACAAATTCTTTCTTTCTTTTAAGCCCCTTCATGACAATTACATTTCATGGCACCAAACAAGGGTCCTCAGAGGTCCAGCATCACAAAAAAAAAATCGAATAACAAAAAGGAACTTGCAATTTCAAACGGGATTAAATGTACAAATCAAATTAAGAAATTTATCAGTTCAGTTCAAATTAAGAAAGACTAAAAAAGGATTCATGAACTGATATGCACAAGTTTCAAGCCTCCCATCTCAAGTTGAATCCCTTGTGTCTTGAAAAGTTGCCAAAGACAAAAAAAAGTATACATTCAGCTCAGATTTCCTAATCCTCAGGTGTTAAAACTTCTCTTCTCATAATCTCAAGATGCAACAAGATGTATTCCATCAATTAACGCGTGACCTAAATCTTCTGCACAGGGTGACCTAATCACCAACTCTCAAGTTCATTTAAAACTTCCTTGAGATGCATCATGTTGGAAATAAATAAAGTAACGCATTCCTTGATATAAGAATGGGGGGAACAGGTGCTAAGAACCCAATTTTCCGCCCCTGAAAACGCGTGACGAATCTTTATTTATTTTTTACCCCTGGGTCCGTTGGGACTCTTTTGTGTTTAATCTGCGCCTGACACGTTCTAGAAAGAAACCTGTCAACATTTCTGACAGAGTCTTTTGTTTCAGCGGTTGAAGGACAATATAGTTCTGCACAGTAAAAAAAAATTGCCGCTAAATTAAAAATCCAACTCACAAAAGCTGAAGAAAAATTTAAAAAATCATGAACACGCCGTGGTTAATTTCAAATGTACACGTGGAAGAGATGCTGGTGATTCAAGAATCGAGGAAAAACGCGCATTTCTTGAAACATGAACGACAAAATTTGGCATCAGAGTTCGTTGGCACAAGACACTTTCAGCAGTTCTCAGAAAGAAAATTAATACTTTATTTTAAAAATTAAAAAATATGCTACTTCATTTTAAAAATGAAAGAAATAATCTTTGACTTTCCAGTACACAAGTTCTTCACAATCCTCAATTTAAAAAAGTGTTTGTTGCTTGCGTTGAAAATATAAATCTACTCGCTCTTCTGATTTGAAGACACTCTTTCCCTGAAATGGAGAACAAAACGCCAGTGATTTAATTATGCTGAGAAAAATAAGAACAGAAAGATGCAATTAAAACCTCAATTCACTCAGATTTCCCAGCAATGACAATTGATACATTAGGTCAAATTTAAATTCATAACTCCAATACAAGAGAGAGTAGAATTAACGGAGATCATCCAAAATTTGCTTGAATATGAGGAGCTGTGGCTCTTTTTTCAACACGTTACCAACCCAATAAATGATCAGGGCATTGGATAACCCATCACCAACTAGTTCCTGATGCCTTGGGCAATGCCCCAAGTGTCCCTGTTCAACTGGCCGGAGGGTAGAGAAGAGGTGAGTAGGAAAAAAAATTCAGGAAATAGTAAATTTTATAATAAAAATCTCGAAAACCTTTCATCTATTTGACGTCATTCTTAGGACAAGATCTCATCATTTGTCCAAAAGGTCTTCAACAGTAGGGTTACAGCAAATATAATATTAATATATAATTTAATACAAATTGAACGCTATTTTTGATGAACTGTAGTAGCAGCTAATGGGAATGAAACAGGGAAATCTTGTAAAGGCTTTCCACAAAAATTAAAAACGTACAGGAAGCTTCAACAGTACAGTGCAAGAATGAATATGTCCAATGAAGCTTAAAGTTTCAAAAATCTTGATAGAGGCAATCATTGTTACTCAGTATCTTCATCCTGTTCCACTAAGTGTGTAAAAAATAGGGCATTTTTTTAATCTTTTGTGCTGTGTTCCATAATTTGTGCCAGAGAAATTCGCAATAAAAATGCCATGCATATTTTGGTTTGTAAAATGGCTGATTCCTCAAAGAATCGACCTTTTTGGGCACTTTGCCTAATGGTAAAAAAATTCTTCACTAACTCAATCCCACTCTGTCTGTCAGGAATAAATCCTCAACAAATATAAATGTTAAGGGAAAAAGGTTGAATTTCAGATTATTTATAAAAATGAAATGACAGAATTAAGCCTCCAAGGCTGTTTTTTATTGACAAATCCTGGTTCTATTGTTTGTCTTTGGAGGACAGTTTTCCTGGTTTCTCAATTCATCAAAATCCTCACTCTTCTCTAAGCTCTCATACGAGACACTCCAGCGATTTTGTGAATATTGTGTGTGTTGGCTGTGTTCTTGAATTATAACAACCTTTAAATATGGTGAAATTTCACCTCAGTTGCTGCCCAACCAAATTCTGTTGTTTTATTCATTCTCATCTGAAAGCAAATTCTTCTAAACTCAAATAATTTTTTAAACATCTTTATTGTCAAGGATTTATTCCTGACACTGTCCACTGACTCAAAGCTGCATATACATACATCCTCATTTCTCCCCAACTCAAATTGTGTTCAAAATATGGTACCATGCCATGTTATCCAAGGGTCCATGCCAGATTCTCAAAGAGCTGCTTGCCAGAAAGACAAAGGATTCAGGAATGGATTTCTGGGCTCAAGGCCAAGCTTCAGCTCTAGCAATTGAGCTCCATTGTACAGATTGTCCCTGGTCTACTGTCTCTCTAACGCTTTTTATTTTTCATCAAGAGAACAACAGAATGCTTTTTCCAAGAAGAAAACATAAGGGATCGCCAATGACACACACACACACACACACAAAAAGCATCAAGATGTTCTGAATCATCAGGAGAGATGGAAAAAAAAGCAGGAAACTGCGTCACAGTTCCAGAGATTCTCTCTAGAGATAAATAACATTAAGCTGCTGGTCTTTTGGGACTGGAAAGAAACCAAACACATGCTTTTCTCGCTTTTTAAATCAATGAAAACTGACCACACACAAAAAAAAAGTATCTTCCCCATCTAGATTGTAGACACATAAAAAATAGAACAACGCTGGGAAAAAAAAGAACAAGAAAGGGAATCTCATCCCGCACAGATAATGTACACATCAGGAAAACCCCTTCGTGGTTCTATGTACAGTAAATATATACATATACATATATTTAAAAAAAGGAAAGTCGGAGTTGGCAGCGAATTTTCCTCAGTTGGCTCAAGTAAAAAAAAAGTTTTTATTTGCACATTGCGGAAACTCCAGAGGGCAAATTTTTTTTTTTTACAGTCGGAAAAGTCTGAGTCGGCACCAAATTTTCATCAGTTGACAAAAAATCCAATCTCGCCAAGTAAAAGCTGGAACAGTAGACAGAATCCAACATCATCTTGTGAAAATTACCACATATTGGTCCAAAAATCGAGTAAAAAAAAAAAAAAGCACCATAGGCTGTCAAAACTTCATGAATCATCCGTCGACAAATTCACAAGATATTTTTTTACTACGAAAATAAAATTAAAAGCATTTCCTCAACTTAAAAGCGAAAATAAAATCATCTAGACAGGATTCCCGGGAAAATGGAAACAATTTCAGATAAAATCAGATCAGTTCCTGGAAATGTATGAAACCACGTATATTTTCAAGACATTCTCGAACAAGCCACAAATATTCCATGAATTTGTCCCAATAAGGGATTGAAACAGATCAGAGCTTTAGAAAATCCTATCAAAAATATTCCAACAAATATCCAAGATTTCTCATTTCAAATTTGAAAAAAATGAAATTTTTTATTGGGTTTCTCCTTCAGTAATGGACAGAAAAAAAAATATACATATTAAACCGATGCTTCACAAAACGGAGGCCTCGAACATAAAACACATATATGCTAAAAATCCGGCTCTTCAGAGATAAAATTTACGCAAAAAAATGTTCCAAACAGCGAACCCACGATTTATTCGAAAATGACGGACTAGGAATTGTCCAAAAAGTAATTATTAGGGCAGCAAATATCCAAAAAAATTGAATTTTAGTGATTCATTATTTCAAAAAATCATACAATGATTTTGTTTTTTCTCTCATTCTTGCGTTTGAATTTTAATTTTCAATTTCACACATTTAATGGGAATAAGTGAAGATCGGAATCCTATTACCATTTTTTTTTTCAGATGAGGATGCGCCACTTTTCAAATTACATATACTTGTTCGAAAAAAATCACCTCATACAACGAACCCCCACATACAACGAATAATACGTCTAAAATCCTGCAAATGTATCTATTTCACAGGGCAGCAATGTATTTTATAGCAAAAGAAGAACTTTAACGATATTTCTAATCGTATTTCCCGCCGTATTTTTTTTTTCGGCGATAAAAAAAAACAGTGAAAACTCTAACAAACGTCGCTTTTCAGCATAATTTCCCCGTTATATTCATTTTTTTCCCTCGTCATCATTCACTGAATCAAGAAAGCAAGACGCAAACGAAACACTTTTGTTTCTCACCAGATCCAAACGAAGCAGAACCTCGTTCCAATTCGTTTCACAAATGCAAACGCCTACACCCAAGTGTTGCCAGCGAAAATGCTTGATGGAAAATCGACCCGCTGAATAAACTAAGCACCAAATTCTATACTAAAAAAAAAAAGCAATCCAGACAGCAGATTGCAAATCCAAACCCCTTTTTTTATAAGCATTCAGGGGTTGAAATCGGATGGGTATAATACTTTACTGTGCAATACTATCGTACCCCCAAAAGTTTGGACTGCGTGTTTGAAAAAAATAAGCGAGTTCGAAGAAATACATTTCAGAATAGCTCATCTAAAAAAATCTGTGTTTAAAATAGGTTACGGTAAAAGTTCGGCAGATTTACTTACTGCAAGTCTTTATGAAATTTTGAGAAAGAATAAGACTAATCCAACCTCATCCGAATTTCCAAGTTAAATTTTTATTTTGGCTGTTTTAGCGAGTCACTTTTTTGTGCAATGTATTGAAATGTGCTGTTTTAAAAGCTGCTTCTCAAAGATGCACTAATTCAAGATTGTGCAATTTTGCGTTTTTTTTTTGTGTGAAAGATTTAAAAATGTTCTTCTACATAAATAAATATACCGCATGTTTCGTCGTCCTCGAGCAAGAAATATTAGGTTGAATGATCCGTCTAAAAAAAAATTATTGGAGACACGCCCTTTTATTTCATCCTCAACTGAGAGGAAAATGACGGCAAAAGTTTACAAAATTTGAAAAACCAAACAAAAAAATATGTGGACTGCATTTGAGTATTGTTTTGGTACGAAAATGTTTCACTCCCCACGTGGAAACAGCCACGAGAACTCTTTCATCAGCAATTTTGGCAAGTTACCAGCCTTATTTTTTCTTTCTCTCGAGAACCCTAGTACAAAAAGCCATGATGAAACCACTGACCTGAAATTTTAAAATTAAAAAAAGGAAGCTAAAAATTCCTGAATTCCTCGACACGAGATGAAACGTAACATTCCCAGTTCGTTCCCGGATGCCCTAGTTTCCCTCAAAATGAATCAAATCAATCTCGAATTCTCCCCTGTGACCTCACGTCTTTCTGAAACGATAAATATTTCACCGCACATACATAAAATTCGCAAGAAGAAAAAAAAACGAAGCAAAAATAAAAATAAAAGGCCTCAAAATAAAGAGGGTTCCGGAGAAAAAAAATCAATCATCTTCAAATCCCATCGACCCGTAAATTCACTCATCGATTCCGAAATTAATTACCCATCACAGCAATTTAAAAAATTACAAATTACGTCGATATGCCAAGATTTCGGAAAATTCGGGTGGAATTTCGTCAAACCACCAAAGGACTCGAAACCCTCCCATCCATTCTTTTTTTTTTTTGAAAAAAAANGCAAAAGATGACAAATATATTTCGAATCACAAAGTTGCAAAATAGATGTTTACTGCTCGCGAAGCAAACTGAGACTGTGTAGGAAAAAGAAGGAAGAAAATGGAGGTTAAACTAAACTGGTCCACGTTGGAATTCCCCGCTGGAATTCCAACGTGGATCTCGTACTTTTCCGAGGCTGGCGACCTCTGTCCCCCACAGCTTTTCCGGAGAAAAAAAATCAATCATCTTCAAATCCCATCGACCCGTAAATTCACTCATCGATTCCGAAATTAATTAACCATCAAAGTAATTTTAAAAATTAAAAATTACGGTGATATGCGTCGATTTCGGAAATTTCCGGTGGAATTTCGTCAAACCACCAAAGGACTCGAAACCCTCCCATCCATTCTTTTTTTTTGAAAAAAAAAAACCAAAAGAAGTCTCAAAATTAATCGAAAAATTGCGGGAAAAACTTGGGAGGAGAATCTAGAAAAAACCTCTCAAATTTCGAAACGCTTTCCAAAAATAACCAACCATTCATCAGCGAGTCAATTATCGCTTTTCCGAAGAAAAAATCAATCATATTCAAATCCCATCGACCCGTAATTTCACTCATCGATTCGGAAATTAATTAACCATCAAAGTAATTTTAAAAATTAAAAATTACGGTGATATGCGTCGATTTCGGAAAATTCGGGTGGAATTTCGTCAAACCACCAAAGGACTCGAAACCCTCCCATCCATTCTTTTTTTTTTTGAAAAAAAAACCCAAAAGAATTCTCAAAATAAATTGAAAAATTGCGGGAAAAACGTGGGAGGAGAATCTAGAAAAAAACCTCTCAAATTTCGAAACGCTTTCCAAAAATAACCAACCATTCATCAGCGAGTCAATTATCGCTTTTCCGGAGAAAAAAAATCAATCATATTCAAATCCCATCGACCCGTAATTTCACTCATCGATTCGGAAATTAATTAACCATCAAAGTAATTTTAAAAATTAAAAATTACGGTGATATGCGTCGATTTCGGAAACTTCCGGTGGAATTTCGTCAAACCACCAAAGGACTCGAAACCCTCCCATCCATTCTTTTTTTTTTGAAAAAAAAACCAAAAGAATTCTCAAAATAAATCGAAAAAACTTGGGAGGAGAATCTAAAAAAAACCTCTCAAATTTCGAAACGCTTTCCAAAAATAACCAACCATTCATCAGCGAGTCAATTATCGCTTCAATCATCCCTGTGAAGTCAATTATCGCTTCCCCTCTCTTTCAGCAAGTGAGTGACAAAAACAACTTCAAAAATACTGCCCTTGTCTTTTGAAAGTTCAAGAAAAGAAAAAAAATGAAATCAAGCATATGTCTTCGTCCTGACCCCACACCCATCTTAATTAGATCCGACGACCGCTCACTCAACCTTCAAAAAGCAAGAGCAGGAACGCATTAAGGTCGACGCTGGGAAGAAGCAGAACCCCCGGGTTCATGAACCTAAAAAAGAAAGGAGAAGAAGAAGAAGAAGAGAACCCGGGGAAACTCGCAAGCAATGATACAAGGCAGCATGTTGAGGATCCCTGTTACACCCAAACCCGTACCCCTCCTACGCAGAACCCTTGTGAACCCACCAGCACGCATGCGGCGGATACCCTACACTGACTTCAGAACCCAATGGGTTTTCTAAATAACACGGCGACTCGTCCCTAAATTTTGAAACAGCCAGAAAAGAAAAAAATCTGAAATTTTGCCCAGTTTCATGAGGTTCTTCCAAGACTTCCTGAATTTTATAAAATGATAAGACAATAAGATGCAAGAAAATCAAAATTTTATTTGAATAGTGGATGGGGAAAAAATGAAAATTGGGAATCTTCTGGGTCTTGAACTGCTGGATAAACGTTATTAAGAGGCAATGGTATATTTGTCAAATTAGCAACTAATTTCCTTTTGAAAATCATCATGGGTACACTTTT
Source organism: Notodromas monacha (assembly GCA_905338405.1). Taxonomy (NCBI): domain Eukaryota; kingdom Metazoa; phylum Arthropoda; class Ostracoda; order Podocopida; family Cyprididae; genus Notodromas; species Notodromas monacha. The sequence continues at coordinate 47,128 of CAJPEX010001481.1, read as the reverse complement.
ATTTCTCTTCTCCTTTGTGGGTCATAAAAATAATAGCCAAAAGGCTTCTGAAAAATTAAACTTACATATGTTTGAGAATGTAAATATTTGAGTTTGGGTAGTTTAGGCATTGTTCTCAAGGGAATTAAGACAGGCAATAAATAAAAATATATCACACAAGGGAGGTTATTGACTTGAAAATACTTGAATTAGCAAGCTCTAAATAGAATGACAGATTGTGCACAAATCAAAATCCAAACACAGGCATACAAATTTCATCATAAAGGAGGAATAAAAGAATAAAATAGTGATTTTCCACAATTGAGATTGTTTGAAGACTGCTTTTTAATTACAGTAAAAGAAAAATATGTATTCTCTCCACAAATAAATGTTTTAACTATGAGGTACAGTAGAACCACTCAAGTTTTTTGCTAGTACATGGAAAATTTTATGCAGCATAACAAACTGTCAAAAGAAGCAATGAAGTCTATAATATTCATCTGAAATTTTTGTAAGGCAATGGCTGTTGAAATTATCTTATGAAAAAAAAGTTGGCTTTTCTCCCAATAACACTTCAGCAAATTTCCACCAGCTGGAATACATTACTTTGACTTTTCATTCTGAGGAACCTTGCTTCAAGCCCACCAATTTAATTTTTTGAAGACATTCCACTGTAGCTGTTTCATTGGTTCTCAACTTAATTTTTGGCCAAAAAAATGGAGAAACTTTTTAAATGCTTACTAAAGTCTTTTATGCAAATCTTTTCTGAATCTGCAATTTATGAAACTTTGCCAGTCCGCAGACAATTTTTTTTTTGGAAATTTACAGGTGTGCAATTTTTTTGAAAAATTTACCAGTATGTGGGTCTAAAAGTGTTGGGGGAAACTAATGAACACCACTGTACAGAGAAAATCATTGTAGACAAGATTTTTGTTATGAGAGAGTTTCCCTGTATAAAACTGGGTGTTGTTTATGTTGGGCATGCATGCCGTTGTTAGAACTTTGTGAAGGTCTATAAATTAATTATTAATATAAGTTGCTCCCAAGAAGAAGTTCAGTAGAATTGAAGGTGTGTGTGTTAGCTTTTACTAAAAGTTGTTCACAAGCCCGAGCTTGTCAAGTCGTATTTACTCTTGTGCTATATTATTATTATTATTATTATTATTATTATTATTATTATTATTATTATTATTATTATTATTATTCCTATATTATTCCTCTTTCAACTCATAAGAATTGCTGGACTGAATCTTTTGTTTTATTTATAAATAACTTGACATCAACTTATATTGTGGCCAGTTGTGTCCAATATAAATTGGTAGCAGAGCGTTTTGATCAATTCTTTTATGCAGCATTTACTGCAGCTTTTATGTCGTATTTACTCTTGTGCTATATTATTATTATTATTATTCCCATATTATTCCTCTTTCAACTCATAAGAATTCCTGGACTGAATCTTTTGTTTTATTTATAAATAACTCGACATCAACTTATACTGTGGCCAGTTGTGCCCAATATAAATTGGTAGCAGAGCGTTCTGATCAATTCTTTAAATTCTAAAAACACTTCTTTCTCTTTCCAAAAAAAAGGGGGGGTGGGAGTTTCCTAGGTGAAGTTACTCATAAACCCCAAGGATGCAACAGGGCAAGGGCCTTCTTTCCCACCCTCCCTCATAAGCCAGCCCCCCATTGAACTTCCTCTCCCCCCCCCCCCCCTTCATACTGCCATGAACTTGACTCTCCACTCTATACTACAACACCATCCTCCTCCTCACTGCCCACTCAAGGCACAGCAAAACCACACCAAATCATCCCCCCCATCAGAAAGACCCTCTCAAGAAAAGCTCTACATCCCCCAAAAAGCCTTCAAAGGAACTACATTCTCCTCATGTCACACAAGACACACACACACAAACAAATGCAGCTTGTTTCACAGTATAAATAAAACAGATGTACATGGGAACAGGCCTGATCCACTCCAATGGGAGGTATGAGATCTGGAAAGTCTTTTGAATGAGTGATGTTATGCTATTGTGGAATGTCTACTTTGTTCCAAAACCCCACAAATATACCAATGAAGCTCATAAAAGATGTATAGAATATAGGTGATTTTTATTTCCATATGCTGTATACAAGCTTTTTTTTCAAACAGGAGAACATTGGGGCAACAAACCTATTAATGGGACCTGAAAAAAAATTTTCTGTAAATGAGAAGTCTGTTACATGTACAGTAGTTGGCTACAAGTTGATGACTTCAATCTTTTATATGAGGATTGTTGTTGTTGAATGGAGGCCTTTTTTCCAAGGTGTTGGTTCTATTAGGAGTTGAATTTGCAAAGATTTTTGACCACCTAAGTCACTTTTACTTTTTTTTTAATTCTACTTTACCTGTAAAATGATACTATTGTACAAAAAACGTTTTATATACAGTAGAATCTTGTGACACCAAATAATTACAAAGAAATCGTTTTTAGCTGCATACACAATAGCCATAAGTTGAAACAGTTCCTTTAGAATTAATTTTTCTTCACAAAGAAACTATTTTACTGGTCTCAATGGCTTCATTGTAACAAGATTTCACTGCACTGTACCACTTCTTGTATACTTACAAGACTTACTGCAATTTTTATCATGAAACAGCCATCAAGTGGTTCCACAGATCAATAAGCAAGGGTTTTTGGTGTAGCTGTAAAGCAAACTAGTCACTCCTAGAGCCATTCCTTGAAGCAATTGTCTACTCATACTGTACAGTATCAAAAAATATTTTTTCATGGATCTGAAGGATTTTAATTTTACAAAGAGTTCATTGAATCAAAATTCTCTGAAAGTGTTTTTTATTTGTGAGCATTATTCAATATGTCTCTGAAGGCATCTAACTCAAATCATTTAAAATTATCACACATTTCCAGGTCTCTACAAAGAAAATTCATGTGCTATTCTAGAAAGAAAATTGCTGTGCGAAACAACAAAAAAATGCGAAGACCCTAATCAACAAATAATTTTAAGAACATTGAAAATCTGTCATCAGCCAAAATTTCCTTTTTACTACAATCATCATTTATCTTCTTGAACAAATTATCATTTGTCATACAGTATATTATTCAAAGCAAAAATCGGTTTTCAAACCCGGTAATTTTTTTTAAATTGATCTCAGCTTATTGGCAGTTACAGGTACACGGCATTCGAATTTAATGCACTACTTCGGGCAGATGTCGCTCGAAGTCATTCTTCCGCTTCAATTTTCAAGGTCATCCCAAGATTTTCCTGGCTGCACTAGATTCCTCCTCACTGCAATACTTTTCCTGCTTTAAAAAAAAAATCATGACTCCGATAAAACCATGAATCCAAGAAGAAAAATGTGTTCAAAAGCAGGAGAAGAAAAATAATAAATAAATAATTCACGCATAGACTCCGTTATTTATCCCACGTCGGAATAAAGCGACAGAAAGTGAGACTAAACCCAGGCGTTGATCCAAGAGGCAACAAACTTTGAGTCACCCGAAACGCCCTCTTTTCCCAATGGGAAACCCAAGAAAATGTTACCCAGGGGTCGGTGGGTTTTGTTGGCACGCGAACCATACACACCCCACACAAATAAACCCACCCCCCGGACAACAAACTCAGTCACCGTGTGAAACAACACTTTCAACAGATGAGGAAAGCAGAAACTTTTTCTCCTCACCCGATGTACGTGTGAGAGTACATCAATGTACTGTACATAAAACACTACTGTCGCCAGAAAAAAGAATTGCAGGCAAAAACAAGCAAAGAAAAATGTGGCTGGTACGTTAAACCACTTCCAACTGCGTCACATCAAGTTGAAACTTGAAAATAAAAGTTTTCCTGCAAAATTTCATCATAGAAATTGGAAAGTAAAAATCATACTGTAAATTTAAAATTCATTTGACGCAGTTGGACTTGGAAATGGAATTCTAAATTTTCCAGGAATGAAAGAAGACTTCATGAACCATATTGGAGCACAAAATAATACTTGTACACTCGAAGACAATTTTTAAAAGCTATAAAAATATCACAAAATATTCTCTATAAGCCATTTCTTTCGTTAATTTTTGGAATTTTTCCTCTCGTGGCGACGAAGAAAATTATTTTTTTAACGCACAAAAAAAAGATCAGAAAAAAAGGACGAAGCTTCAAAACAAGACAGTTTATTTTAATCGTGTCAAACAACTCGTTGAGACAAACGTGGTTCGCATGATTTTTGAATATTCATACAAGTTTCACGATCATTCTTTTTTAAATTAAGCATCAGCATTATGCAGTCCATTTAATTGAAACGAATTCCAAAGTCCCCTGAATTAATTGCGGTAATTACGACATCAACGCTGACCCATTCAATGCATGATCTTCATTTCGAAAATAATAAAAAAATCAAGGACCATTATTCACGAGAATAATTCCGAAAATGTGATACCCAGGCTGTAGAAAAGGGGGAAACCCCATCATCTCGGCAAAACCCGATTCGGGTTCAAACCGTAATCTCGGGTTAAAAGTGCCTCAATCGTCGACCACATGCGTCATCGTTACACAGCCGAAATGCGTCATGCCTTTGCTCATTAATAACTTCATCTAAAATTATTCAGGTCAAATCCATCACAAAATTACAGTATTAGAAAATTGTATTCTTTTGAAACTCTCGGGGGAAAAAAATATTTGTCAAGCTCAAGCACTGATGAATATAATTAATGCCGGAAATAACTGTAAGATATGAATCGAAACCAAATGGGAACTCGGACAAATCTTCAAGATTCGAAAAAATCAATCTCATTTTTATTTTTGAGGCAAACAAACGTCACGCATATTCGCCTCCAATATCACTAACAGAAAAAATTCCCACAGTACAGTATAACATTTATTTATCGGAAAAAATGTCCAAATCATGAAGATTCGAAAGAATCTGTCTCGATTTTTTTATTGAGGCTACAAAAAATGTTTTATTTGAAAGATAATTACATCAACGACACGTTTGTTCGCATTAAATTTCACAAAAAAAACCTAATTTCCACAGCATAATATTCATTCATCGGAAAAATGTCAAAATCTTGGGAGATTAAAAAAAAAGTCAGTCTCAATTTTTTTATTGAGGCTAATCAAAAAATGATGTTTAAAATAAAATCCCATCAACGACACGTTCATTCGCATTCAATTTCACAAAAAAACCTAATTTCCACAGCATAATATTCATCCATCAGAAAAATGTCAAAATCTTGGAGATTCAAAAATAGTGAATTTAAATTTATTTATTGAGGCTAATCAAAAGTGATGTTTAAAATAAAATCCCATCAACGATACGTTTATTCGCATTCAATTTCACTTACAAAACAATTTCTCCCATTACAGCATTTATTTACAGGAAAATTGTCCAAATCTTGGAGATTCAAAAAAATCAGTTTCGTTTTGTTTCTAAGGTTAAAAAAAAGTGCCATTTAAAATCGGAGTATAATAACCACACGTTTATTCGCATTCAGTTTCACTAACAGAACAAATTTCTCCGATTATAGCCTTCATTTATAGGGAAACAATTCTATAACCCGCAAAATTAGACTTTTATGTTTCCATCATTCGAAATACAATAATATGCAGTTTTCTTGTCTGTGTCAAAATTGAAGATAAATATTCGAAAATTGAATCTATTTGACCAGCAAATTCTAGCAATGTATTATACTGAGTTCAGATTTTTCGGGGTTTTTTAGAAATTAAAACTTTCGAAAGATATTCACGAAAATTTTTAAAAATTTCTCGGTAAAATGCTGCTCATCGTAATCTATCCATAAAATTCTTGCATAAAATATTTCACGACTATTCCAAAGATTAAAAATTTGAAATTTACAACAGCGTCAACAAGCGAAAAACTTTTCAATCTTGAAAAATTGACGGTTTCATGGCACACAGAAATAAACTTTGAATGTTTCCGAATCACCACTTAACATTCGTGACAGTTTTTAAAAAACGTGGTGCTTCATCACTAAGAATTTCACGACCTATCAAAAGTACTTTGTATCGCAAACACACAGTCTCAAACTTTAAACCACGAAATATATTCCGAGTCCCAGAGAATAAAATCTTCTCTGATACACGAGGCAGTAAATAAGGGCGCTTCTATTATAAAGGTGTCGACCACAGGAGCGTTTTTGGGTAAGGGTTGGTCTCTTTAGTACTTTATAGGGGTACTTTAGTGCAGTAATTTGAACTCCCTTTTGCCGAGACCTTACACAGAAATTCGCACAAGAGAAAGAGAAAAAAAAGCCAGGGCATTAGTCTCTTTTCAAGTCTGGGCAAAATGCCAAGGACCAAGTTCCTAAAGGCGAAAGAGAACCAAGTGAAATCGCGGGTGTGGTTCAAAAGTTTTGCCAGAATTTCCATCAGTGCTAATTAATTTCTTTGCAATGGTTGGAAACTAAACTTTTTCACAACTTTTACATTCAAAATTGTCACATTAATGGAGTTACAAGTAATTGGAAGTACACCATGTCTGAGTTTGCCCAAGAATTAATTACAGTGAAACCCCAAGATTTGGACGTAATTGGTGCATCAAGAATGTCCTTAAGTCTAGTCTCATTATCCCTCAGACTTACATTATATAATTTTTAATTGGTGTTTTATGGACAAAATACTCACCGTAAGTCCATGAAAATAAAAATTGTCTCCCAATTTAAACTGATTCAATCAATGTATTTCAACACAATATGGACATTTGGGGAATTGAATACTGATACTTCTCTACAGTACATAGAAATGTTGGCATTCTTGGTGAGAAATAACATTCAAGTGAAAAAGAGAGAAGGATGTCCCTCCATGTTGGAAGTAATTTTTTTTAATTAGCTAAATGGATGGTAAATTGGTGAGAGAAATGTCCAAGAACTTTTCTTACATCAATTTTAGGATTGGAAATATCTGTTTTTTGTAATTTGGCCTGAAACTTATTTGCAATTTTGTCACAAAATGTCCCTATGTTGAGTCAGTGTCCTCATGTTGGGCCTTTTTTCTTATTAAAAATACCCTTTTATTCACAAGGTTACAGTTTAACAGGCGTACAGTTTCACAGACGTACACCCCCAGAGTGACATGAAGTAAAGACACGTTCTTTATAAACTCGTTTCAGGACATTGAACGGAGGCTCATGATTGTGGGGAAATCATTAAAAATTTACTTCAAAAATAAATAAATAAATTTCCTGCCAATATTAAAAGACACAAAGAACCATTTCTTTCTCTATCAAAAATAATTCGATTGCGAGTCATCTATTTTTTATAATTGTTAACCCACACGAGCAACAGAAATGCTGTAACATTCCTCTGACAAAAAAGTTTGCATTCATTCAGTACACATCGTGCAGTGTACTAAAAAAGTATTTTAAAATTCCAAATAAAATACAAGAGCCCAAAAACATTATAAGTAAAATTTGAAAATATTTTAAATACCCAAAACCCCCTTTGAAAATTGTGGGAGGACGCAAAAACGTGGGACAACAGTCGTAGGCCCAAGACAGCGTGTTTTCACATTTTTGCTCTGCACAAAAACTTGACAAACAATGAATGAATAATCGTTTCTCCCTGAACGACTGAGATCTTCAGATTAATTCAAAAGTGATCCGTCTTTTTAAAATATACGAACAATAAATTAAAGTTGATTTAAGACGCGGATCTCAGTTCCAAGATAGATGTTGAGCGATGAATTAAAAAATTCAAGTTTTCAAGCATGTACAAACTGTCAATAAGCATTTTAAATCCCGGGCGAGATTTTTACTTCCAAGTCATTGTTAGCATCAATGATCATTCATTGATCAGCCGAAATTCAAGGCATTCATGCAAAAAGTCTCAAACCGCGGCACGGATTCCACTTTTCCATTTTTTCACACGAAATTTGAAGCGAAAAAGGGCAGTTTATATAATATCATATAACTTGCCGAAGGATTACAGCACTGTATTTCAATAACTTTCTGCCTCAAATATTTTATTTGAAAGTATTTACGAGTTTAAAAATCCTAGACCGTTTTCATTTTTTTGAGATTTCAGATTTTCCAAAATATCCAACAAGAGTCTCAGTTTAACCATTTGCCCCGCAAAATTGAGCAATACATATTTTGTTTAAAATTGAAATATTCTTCGAAAAAACGGTCTTTTGAAATATTTAAAAATCCTCGGGAGGATTTCATTTCTTTTCCCCGTGAAAAAAGTTTTCTTCGTTTAAATTGGATCAGTGCAAATTCCTTCGGTTGCTGCAGATTACTAACTTTACTCACGCTAAATTGTAGCTATTTTCCTGAGACGACAGAGAGCAAGAAAAAATATCAAAAAAGTTAAGATCCGAAAGGAAAGTAACTAAAAACTCGGTGAGCGAAAGGAAACAAAGAGGTTTGAGTGTAAAATTACTCAAAGCCACGCAAAATGCAGAAATACCACCTGTGTATAATTCTTCTTTCTTCTAGTGTATAGTGAACACGAAGGGTTGTCTAACAATTTTTGAAAAACCCCTCGCAAGCACAAAACACACAAGAAAAAAAAATTTAATGAAAAGTGAAGAAGAGCGAGATTTTCTTCTATTCCTCTCAGGAATGCCGTCGTGACGCAAGTCGTCGTCGTCGTCGTCGTCGACAACGACGACGAAGTGCTATTTTTTATATTATTATCTTCCTCAGCAACAAGTACCCGAAAAGCAATATCGGGTCGGTCGTTTTTCTGCCTCGTTTTCTCATTTATTTCGTCCAATCCAAGCCAATGACACCCAGTGTGACGTGTAGGAAACAATTCCTACGTCCTACAAGACGCAAGGTTACCGAAGGAAATTTGATGCACACAAAAGTGCGCATCACGTGATCACCGGGAATTCCGGTGATCACGTGATAATCAGCACAGCACTCTCTTTTCCCCACCCGGTTTGAATGGTGCAATCCTCTTCCTCCTGCTACCCTTTTTTCCTCTGATCTAAACAGTCTCTCAGATACTCTCATTGCAGTAAGATGTCTAAAGAATTGCTGTCTGTTAAAATATTGGAATATTTTGTTGTGAAATACATTTATTCTTGTCTTTTGGGATTCTACTGAGAATCCCCTGCCCTGTTCCCGGGCGGATTGTTTGTTCTCATTTATTTATTGATTCAATATTCATTCTTTGTGGGCTTCTGCCCTACAAAATTGGTAGCAGAGCGTGGTTATGTTGAAGATTCTTAAAAATTCATGTTAAAAGTCCATTAAAGCCTTAAAAGGGAACTAAGAGCTCAAAAAATCTAATCAGTAGTTCAAAGATATTTTTCAAAAGCAATTTCAATTTAAAAAAATGAAAAGTGAGACATTGAAAGTGGAACATTTGAAGTGTGAATTCCTCATCATCCAGCGCCCTACAGCATCATCATCTGCCACCATCCAGGTTGTAAGTCCTCATTCTGCTGGGCCATTCAATGGCTCAGAAAAGCAAGTATTGAATTCATTGAATCCATGTGACTGTGAGTACTGTTGAGTGTTATCATTTTTAGCCAGCCAGTTTCTGATACTAAGTGGTAAAAATTAGACATGTGTTGATTAGCTGTGAAATTAATGTGAAGAATCAAAATTCAACCATGTAATCTAATCCATAGAAACCAAACAAAATCTCTTCATCATTCAAGTTATTCTCAGTATACCTCATTTTATGCAGTTTTTTCAATCAAATACAATCTTGTGTGCTGTTTACAAATGCTACACCATTCTCTACTGCTAAAAATATTTCAAAACCAAATTAAAGAGAAATGCTGACAATAAAGTGATAGTGAATTTTGAAATGCAGAAGCACTCAACTTGGCAAATAATTGAAAAAAGCATTGTACATCTGAAATCAAAGCTTTCATGTTCTGAATCTTTGTTCCCATACTGGATTTGATACAATCCCCAGTTATTATCAGTAAATGCAATTGTTCTCAATCCATGTTTTGATGCTTTACACAAAAATTTGGATGAAACAAAGAAAACTCCGCTCAATCACCCCCTTATATTACATAGACTTAGACAGCATATTTACATTCAATCTTGTGCCAAGAAGTGAATTAATCCATTCAATAATTTCATTTTGGTCACACTACATGAAGTTCATGCAACCAGGATTTACAACTTGGTATATTATTGAATAATTTGAAATCCCTACATTCATGTTTGAAAAAAAAACATTTACATACTGAAGCAAGTCAAGTGATGCTTAATCATGAAATAACATGAAAAAACATAACTATCAATAAGATTGAAAGGAAATATGAACATGTTATGGGCAAACCTCCTGTATCTATTGAACATGCATTGACTGGTTCTCATCTATTCAAATCTTTTCTGTGAATTAACATGAAAACCAAACATTATCAGTGAATATTTTGAAGAAATTGGATATTGAGATGAAGATAATGGCAACCTAATTTGAATTCTAATGGCGAACAAAATTCTTTAAGCAAGGAAAGCCATCATTATGCTCCCCCATCTGCCTTTTCTAATGTCACACATCTGATTTCATATACATCCAGAAAACTTCATTCAATCATTACACAACTAAAACCATTTGTACAGAGATTCCAGACACCATTCAAAGCTTTTCTTGCCTCCCAACTAGTACATTGAGCACTCTTACAGAATTTTTTCATAAACCAACTTTTTCATCAAGCTTCATTGATAATGTGTAGCACAAGCAAACCTTAGTCATTCAAGTGACCTCTATGCAAAGTAAGAATAAGTATCTAGTAATTTAACTCTGCCATTCTGAAAAAATTTGATGTTACCCAATTGGAAGCATTTCAGAGAATATAAACAGCAAAAAAATGCCTCTAGACATATCAGTCATTTGAAGAAGCTGAGATTTTTTGACAACATTTGAAAACTAACTGTTGTGAAGGAATGAAAGCAAAGCATTATCTTGAACAATTATGTCATACCATGAACTGTGAAACAAAATGTTCATCTGAATGCTAAATTTAGTCCAATACCATTCCTGGATGCTTTGAAATATGGTTTTTGAGCTACAAAACTGATGTTTGCAATTCAAATCTCTCATGTTGCTTTGCATCACTCAATACGCAAGGGTCCTGAAAATGCATTCTCAAATTCGAACATTCTGAGAGAAATGAAGTTCATCTTGCCTTCTGTTGTCAGATTGCTTCTTATGAAAAGTCTCACTCAAAACATATGCTGTCTGAAAGTACCAAAATCAAACACTTACAGGCATATAGCATCTCAAGGTTTGCCAACTACAAAGCCAGGAATTATTGAGCCTTGCCATTTTAGATGTTATCTTGCAGATTGCAAAAATGACCAAGTTTTTTTTTGTAGTGTTAAGAGGACGAATAATCTTTGGAATTAGTTGTTTACATGTTCGTTTTTATGGGTCACAAACTGTTAGTGAAAAATTAAGTGATATGTCTACAGAGAACACTGGTTATCAAAACAGGAAAAATGACTCAATAAACAGATTATTTGAAAAATTCCCTGGAAAAAATCAATCTTATGAAATAATCAAAGAACTTCCAGCACATCAAAGAAAAAGACAACATTTTCCAAGGAAAGAAATTTTCAATGATTTCATGGTTGTTGCAAACATTCTTTGTCACTCACTTGTGTAGAAAAAACTGTTTTAAAACTTTTATTATTCAATAAATGTGACACTCTTCTTAGTAAAGAGTAACCAAGACCTTATAAAGTACTTTGTATTCGTAGTACCGTAATGTGAGTCCAAAGTTACTTATTTCTAGTACGTTTACATTCAGTACATTAATTGGCTTCAAGAAATTGACCAAAAACTAGGCATGCATACAAACACCATGCACTTGCAGTGACAGGGGGGCATTGTGCCCAACATACAGTTTATGCCATCCAATTCTTGGATTTGTGTTTACCTCTTCAAAAAAAATAATCATTGATACTGAAAAATGTTTACTTACTCTACCAAAAAATTACAAAAAAAGCATGTGCCCTACAGCAGGGGGGCAGCTTTCAATTATGATATCAAAATCAATGAACTTTTTCAATCAAATGACTTCAAACTTTCACTCTCAATCATGTGCAATTATCAGATATTAATTCTTGGTGAATTCAAAACAACAAGAAAAAAGATAATGCTTCACAGAAGTTGACACACATTCAAACTGCAACAGACACCTTATGTCTTTGAGTGAACATTTTTTGCAATTCAAAATCAAAATGTCAGTGACCTGAGTAAGGATTACATGGCAATGAAGAATCACTTGAACTTTGAATTCAAAATTCAGATGAGCACAAATCTTTTAACATAGAAAAGAAGAATACAAAAACTGAATTGATTTCAATGTTGCATGACATCAAGTCCAGAATCATACATGACTATTGTGAAAATACAAAAAATCCATGTCCATCAGAATTTATTGCAGAAATTTTTTCTTACCCACAAATTAAGAAACCCCAAGCATGATCTCAAAAAAGGAAACAGATTGAAAGAATTTCAAGTGAGAAAAACACAGAGCATTTCTCAAATTTCTTGCAAAGTTTTACAAATATCAAATCAAAAGCAGACTTCAAAATGTTCCTTGTCTTATATACTTTGTTCAAACATAGACTGAAGATGACTTGAAAATGAAGATCTGAAACTTGAAGCAATGACAAAACTAATGCATTGAGGAAGCATTGTCTGACATAGAAAAACAAACCATATTCATTTCAGAGAGTACGGTAGTTCAAAACAAATATTGGCTTCATTAGTAACAACAACAAAACTTCACAAAGCTATAACAACATGACATTTCAGAATATTAAGCACCCAAAGAGAATGAAGCAACAAATGGATGCATATAATTT
>CAJPEX010001481.1:0-26871 GCA_905338405.1 Notodromas monacha | reverse complement strand
GAGAAAAGAGAGGCAGAGCAACCTCATACCACGCACGTTTGACCACGATGGTCCAGAGAAAAGAGAGGCAGAGCAACCTCATACCACGCACGTTTGACCACGATGGTCCAGAGAAAAGAGAGGCAGAGCAACCTCATTCCACGCACTTCTTACCACGAAAGTCAAGGGTTTATTGATTTACTCTAGCATCTTAGAAAAGCTTAATTCGCTTATTCTAGCATCTTAGAAAAGCTTAATTTGCTTATTCTAGCATCTTAGAAAAGCTTCATTTGTATACTCTAGCATATTACGAAAGCTTAATTCATCCATCTTAGCATATTAAGAAAGCATGACTCATTTTAGCATTTAAGAAAGCCTACTTTGCTTATTTTTAGCATATTACAAAGCATATATAGCACTTGTCCTTCAGTATTTTTGTACAAAATCCCTGACTATCGAACCTTAATCAGCATTTTAGAAAATCTTATCTTGCTACTCTACGTTACTGCATACTTGTATCATCTTTAGTTTATCCGCAATCACAGCATTTTAGAAAAGCTTACTCTCTTCTATCTCGAACTCCTAATCTAATCTTCCGCGTATTTGAAAGCATTACGATACTTTTTCCATATCTTGAAACTCATCAAGTTGTTTTAGCATGTTAGAAAAGCTAATATTACTACGTGTATATTAAGCATTTTAGAAAATCATACCTTGTACTATCCTAGTACCATCTACTTCCATCTCCTTTTAGCATATTATGAAAGCATCTGTTCACATTTATACTTTAGCATTTTAGAAAAGCTTATATGTGTATATTAAGCATTTTAGAAAATCATACCTTGTACTATCCTAGTACCATCTACTTCCATCTCCTTTTAGCATATTATGAAAGCATCTGTTCACATTTATACTATAGCATTTTAGAAAAGCTTATACTTCAGCATTTTAGAAAAGCTTAACTCTAAAAAGTGATCATACTGCAGCAAGACGTACCTTGATGAATCTCAGGTTTGCAACAACAACGAGAGGCCTGTTCCAAACTTGTTCTAAACAGTTGAGTAACTACTATAGTAAGAAATTATAACTCAGGTGAGAGAGTCGGAAAAGATGTCGAAGATTAGCTTCCAAAACTTTGTATTGAACAAGATGAATTAGCATATTAGAAAATCCATGAAATGAACTATCAAGCATTTTAACAAAGCTCCAGCATTTTAGAAAAGCTTATATTTCTGCATTTTAGAAACGCTTATCTTCTAGCATTTTAGGAAAGCCTATTTCTTTTAGAATATTAAGAAAGCATTCCAAGCCGTTTCTTCTGCATATTAAGAAAGCATACCAAGTAGTTTCTTCCGCATATTAAGAAAGCGTATTTTTAGAATATTACGAAGCACTTTAATGCAAAGACAAAACATATTATGTTATGCAAGAATTTACTTTCACTCAAAAATCCAAAAAGAGCATGATACGCAAAGAGCATGATACGCAAGAAGCATGATATGAAACTCGGTTTGTTGGGATTTTGCTATGCATTCAACTTTGAGGGATGAGTCTCTGTTGGAATTGGTTCTATGTCAGCTTTCTCATTTCTGTACTAATATGCAACTCATGTGATTCTGATTTGAACTGGCCACTCAAAACAGAATTACCTCTCTATGGGAACCCTTCTTTCAAGAGTCGATAGAATTAACCTAGCATATTCAGAAAGCTTAATTAAGCTTAGGGTAATAATCCCTTTGTTGTCTCTTGCCATACAGTGAACATTGGCAAGAAAATGATGCATCTCATTTCCAATGCAATTTACCTTGAACGTGACATGCATTTTATGACTCTCAAATGTATAGAAAAAGCTCAGGATTTCTCTTTCGACATAATATTTTTGACAAACAGGATATCTTTTGTAATTCCACATATCCTCGTGAGTATTCAAACTTCAAGGGCTCGACAATTATTCTGATTATAAGTTCTTCTTACGTGTCCTAGATGTGTTTAATTGCTGTGAGGGATAAGAGGGTGCACAATTGTAAGAAGTTTATGTTAACGTCATTCAGAAGTTTGGAGAAATTGTCTGCCAAGGCAAGGAGAGAGGAACAATAAAAGAGTGTATGATGTAGTATGAATACTTACATACCTACATATATAATGGATTTTATACATTTGTAGATGCATATATATGTGATGATACTTTGAGAAAAATTGCCTTTGTCTCAGTGAAGAAGACTGTATATTTATTTATAGATAAGCAGCAGACATCACAGGTAAGAGCAAGGGATTGGATATGACTAATATAAGTACACGACTATGGAGTCTTTGAGAGATTGTAGAGCAGATGCACATGATGTACTCTGATCCATAAACATATCCTGATTTTCAAGGATGGAAACGCAATTCTTGAGAGTACAGTACTTTCATTCATCTGT
The DNA here is from genome assembly GCA_905338405.1 of Notodromas monacha. Classification (NCBI taxonomy): domain Eukaryota; kingdom Metazoa; phylum Arthropoda; class Ostracoda; order Podocopida; family Cyprididae; genus Notodromas; species Notodromas monacha. The sequence continues at coordinate 24,472 of CAJPEX010001481.1, read as the reverse complement.
ACTACCACATATATGTGCTGAATGCCAAGGTTCACAAGAACCAAATTGACATTTATAGAATCTTTTGTTATGATACTTGATGTAACATGAAATTTGAATATGCATGTTGTGCAATGTTACCCCTTCAATTTGTGCAAACCAGCAAGATCATTTCAGTACTTTTGATTAATTTTTTTTGAAAATGTTGCATCACTATATAAAACTATGTACTGTATATCTGCAATATTATTGTCAATTTAAGTAATAAAAAAACAACGCTCCTATCTGGCATGGCAGTGCAGCTAGGAATAATTTATGAATTTTTCTTCCCTTTTTATTGAAGCATAAAATATCTTGGGATGCGTTGGTGCACCTTACAGATTTATCACTGGCATCTAAGTTATATGCAGTGCAGTATTATAATCTGTGACCATCTGTGAACATACTCTTAATGCCTTCTGAATTAAAATTCATGCTGCACATATCATGGATTCTGTGTTTTTTGAAGTGTTTTGGATAATAGACAAGTTACCCAAACTTGTACTACAGTATAAGGCAAGGCTGGAATGGACAAGTTATCCAAACTTGTCCATTCATGCTTTGCCTGGTACAGACAACTTTGGAGAACTTGCCTGCAAATGTGCTTGCTGGCAGATGAGTTCTCCAAACGGCAGACATATTTGGAGAATGTGTCTGCTACCGAGACATCCACAGACATGTTGGGATGAGTTCTGGACAAAGTACAAGTATAGCTGACGTTATTTGGATAATTTTGGGACATCTTTTGTGCTTCGGAGAATATTCCAACAAACTTTGGGTAAATCCTTGCTCACTGGGCCAGCAGAGGTGCTCTACTGGAAACCCCCGGACGGCGTTTAGCGCGAAACATGCACTTCATCATCTTTTCTTTTTCTCTTCTCTCTTAGGTATTTCATTTTTTAGTTATTTTTTTGGTAATCTCCCTCTCTCTCTGTCTCTCTTCAATAAGTCTTTTCCTTGTGCTACTTTACAGCTGTCACTCGCCTGGATTCCGGCACGTTCGTCACTGGATGTGGTTGAGGGCGTGAGCGAAACCTCTCTGGAAACACGACGGCTTTGGGAACCAAGTGGGTTCTAAGTGGCTCAGAAATAGCTCCTGGGATTGTCAACGAAAATACACTGTGTTCTTTTCTAATGGCAGGTTCTGATCTTCTGCTTCGTCAGTGTTACCGAGGAAACCGTATTCACTAAAATAAACAATACGGTATTTTTTTGGTTATTAGGTAGGCATTGAAAATAAGTAAGTGGATAAGTCTGACATGTCTTAACGTATTCAATTCTGTACCATACACTCTCTTATGAGATGATCACCTCAATTCCAAAGCCTGAAATGTGAAGAAAATGTATTCCTGACTAAAATATGCACCTCACTTTTGCGTCCATGAAAAATTTTAATACTGGCTTGCAAGAATTGACTGCATGGAAAATTGAGTTTAAAAAAATAGAAACGCAATGAAATTGAATAAAGTTGCTCTTCGATTCATAAAAAGATGATCATAAAAGGAATTAACTAACCTTAAAACACTGCAGATGCACTTCAGGAAGAATGACCCTCTGAACGACCAGGAAGTGTCTCTCAACAGATCACAGAAGTACCATATGATGATTCTAACACCATGAAGCACAAAACCACACACCATGGGCATACTTCTTAGCTTCTGTATCAAAAATCACTCATTCCTAAACAATAGATTAAAAAGTATCAGAGACACACATATCAGCGAACACCTGAATTACATAGAAGCTTCTGTACTGAGCAATGCTGGGGTTCACATGCCCAATGAGCCAGACAATTTCACAAATTTCAGGTCTAGAATTGGAAAGGACATCATGTAAAGATAAATGAGTGCAAGCATGCTGTGCTGAACTGCCAGCACAATGCCTGTTGCTCTTCTGCACAGTACCTGTGTGTGATTCAGCTTATTGAGGGTTCCAAGATGAGTAAAACTTGCAGTATTCTGCTCAAATGAGTATGATTGAAGATGCAGGAGAACCTCTCTGGATCACAGACAGTTGCTGTGCAGAAGCAATGGACATATTTTTGATACTCTCTGGTGGGCTCCAAAATTGGAAAAATGCCTGGGGTTTGACCTCTTGAAGGTAAACCTACTGGCCACCAATTTTGTCAGGCCAATTAACAACAAATAAATGTGATAAAGAAAGGACACAGTAATCAGCCTTTAAAGGCTGGAGCCTCCTTATTGGAGTCCCTTAAATCAGCACACCTTTAATTCCACCCACAGGGAACTGCAGAAGGACAAACAGGACTTTCAGTACCAGAGGTGGCCTTAGAGTTTGCGGGGCCTGGGGCCAACTTTGAATGAGGGGCCCCTGGCAAATTCTCACCATTCACCCCCTACCATCACCTTTGCTCAATTTTTAGTTCAGGAAAGGAGTATTTTCCCTGGTTGGGCAAGGCATCCCATCTGCTGATTGCTCATGCATTTATCAAGTAAAAACAGAAATTACTCACTTGTATAATGCTCTAAACAAATACTGTATTGTCAGGTTCTTGAAGAAGTTGACATGCAGCTTTTATTGGCTGAAGTCCACTTTTCTGGCCTTCCTTGCGGAAAATTCACTCATAAGATCTTTGTAGTCCAAAGTGGAGGCAATGTCTTTTTCTATGGACAGTATTGCTAGACTGCAAAGCCTATCTTGTGACATAGTGGACCTCAAATAATTTTTAATCAATTTAAGTTTTGAAAAATTTTGAATAAACCAACCACCTCCTATCAATGTATTCTTTGTTTGACATTTTTCTAGCAAAGAACTTCTTTGAAAAATGCCTCTTTTCTTCCTTAACAGGATATATGTAGTCTTCTGGTAGCCTGACTGGACCTTTCTCAACAAGAAAATCATGCACAGCACCTGTTATTTGTTGCCAGTTGCCTGGATCATGAAGATCTGTGAAACTTTGTGAGGATTGTTTCTCTTTATGGAAATATTCTGAGAAGAACTAGTTTCAGTGAGGGATTCATTTAAAATGCGTTTGCTCTCAGCATCATCAACATTGTCAGCTTTACTGTCCACAGCATTTTCAGTATCAGCAATCAGGACCACATCAGAATTTTCATTTTGCTTAGAAACATTTCTTGTGAGAAATTTATTCAATGCCCCTTTTTTGCTTTCATTAAATTCTTCTCTTTGTTTGCGTTTCTTAGCTTTCACTGAGCCTGGTTCATATTTTCGAAATCTATCTCTGTCCCTTCCACTCATTTTCACTTGCCTATAATTATAGAAGACAATAACTGTTGAATACCTCCACTTTGAACCATGCACTATAATTATAATTGTCAATTGGAGCAATATTGGCACACTGGAATGAATAAACTATTCTGAAGTCACAGACTCACAGTGCAACAATGTTTGCCACAAGTACAGGACCCGCAACCAATTGCCAGAGCACAACTGCAAGAAGTGCTCTCAATTGATGAGAGACAGGAGGAGGGTGAAAATCAGAGAGCAAAGGGTTGACAAATGGGGGAATCATTGTTGGGAGAGATGAGGAGGGGAGTTGATGCTCACCCTGAGCTTCGAATTTATTCAGGATTGAAGCAATCACCCGCGAAAATTGAGGACAAGAAGACTCAAGGACGGGGAGGAGAAGTAGTACAGGAAAGAAAATCTGGAGGGACAGGAAGAATAAGATGCATTATTTCAACTTCCTCCCAAGCCAACAGCTATTAACCCAACAGAAAATGTGGCGCCTGACTTCTGTGTGCGGAAGCCAGTTTCATGGGTGACAGGGTTGACCAGATAAAAAAAAAATTTGGATTAAAAAATTTTTCCAAGTTGCCCAGCGCGGGGCCCCCAGAAGCGCGGGGCCTGGGGCAGTCGCCCCACCCTAAGGCCGCCACTGGTAACAGTTACACTTCTTCCAAGAGATGTCACTCCAAATCACGTGGACAGAACAGCAACCAGTATAAATGGTGCAGTGTGCATATAGAACTTTCATGGAAAATAACCGAAGTACAGTAGTTGGCATGACATAAGACTATTACATGGCTTGGGCTAAGATTTAAATGAGATTTCCTTGTATATGTGCACCTTTTTTTTTACACTGATGTGCTTGATTCCATTTCATATCAATCAAAACTATGACAGGCTTTTCAAACGCCTTCACAACTCTGTCAGCTGATATACATTTCCAGCAAATTACAGTACAATCATTCAGATTTATGAAAAATCCAGACAGATGAGAAACGATAGACTCAAATCTATTATAGAGAACATTTTCCATTACCACACGTAAAGCATACCGAATTTGATCATATGAGAAGAGCTTGAAAAATATTCGCTGCACTTCTGCCCTTTGGAAATATTCTTCTAATTTTGCTTTACTGCTGTTTTTGGAAACTCTAGTGAAATTAATTTAAAGCCCATTACGGATTGTAAAATAATACTTTCTAATAGATTTGAGTCTATCATCGTTTCTCATCTGTATGGATTTTTCATGCAGTAATGTTATGACTTAAAAATTATTTGGAAGCTTCACTGAGCTTTTAATATACAGTATAACAGAATAAACTTTGGTGCTTAACATTAAAGTTTCATGTGTATTATAAAAGTGCTGTAGCCAAGATGTGTACCAATTGCACCACTTCAGTAGCTGAAATTCATTCATTCCAAACTGGATAAATGTTTCATTGCTGTCAATAATGAGACTATGTGTTCCACCAATAAATTTTCCTGGCAGAACTTCTTGCTAATCATAGTTTGTGTAAGAAATGAAGATGCATTTACAGTCAATTCTGGCCTAACAGAAATCCGCCTTCAGGGATTTTTGCCTCACAGACTGCCTCTGCCCCCTGGAGGCTTTTTCCTCCTGCTGGATGGACAAAATCCACCTAACAGACTTCTGTTGCTGAAAATCATGGGCAAAAAGGGAAAAGGTTTAATTTTCCAATAATTGGATTCACATTATAACACACTAGTCTGTTGTACATATTAGGTCCATTGTGCGGGAGTTGACTGTAGTACTTGTGGTATGCATATGCACACTGCTGGAAAGAAGATTTGTGCATTCTTTATCATTTCATTCACTAATCTAACACCTTAAAACAAAAACTGCTCAACATATGGGGCTGGATCCAGCCCACATCAAAGTTTTTTCATGCAACCTGCAATCCCTTTCCTGGAATTTTCATGGTGGCAGTTGACATTGTTGAAAACATATATTCAAAGATGAATTTAAAAGGTTGCTCCACCCATCAAAATTCTATAATGCTATGCTTGTCAATGAATGCATAGCACTGAATTGAATTTGATACTTTTTATTTAAATGAGGAAACTTTGGAATGTTGAAACTTCATGTCATTTGTGGCTCGGAAGCGTTTCCATACTGTTGCCTTGGTCACAAAACGTGCATCAGTGATGTGGCCCTTGATGGGCAGCACAGTCTTAGAAAAAATTTAGTTTTTTTGGGTACAGATATTGGAAAACACCTTCATTTTTATTGGAGGTTGTCCCACTTGGACGTGACCCCACATATTTTCAGAATAGTCAATTGCAAAAAATCATGACATCGCCCTTGATGTTATAATAATAAAATTCTAGAATTTTTTGGACTGTTCAAGAAATTTTTAAATTTACTGCTTAAGTGAAAACTTACAGCCGTAGTTCAGCCCATGTCACGGGGTGCAGACCGTTTGTCAGGCCACCTAGAAGTGGAATTTTTTTTGCTTTCCCCAGCAATTATCTTTTCTAAATTTTAAATAATTAATAAAAAAAATTATTTGTAGGTAGCCTGGCAGATTTTTAACAGCCTGAAACTTGGGTGGAGAACTTTGGCTGCAATCAGAAAGCTTTCACTCATCATCATGCAAGATTGAAAAACCCTTTTTAAACTTGGAAAAAATCCCAGAGCCTCAAAAGATCATGGGCTGTGTCCTGATTTTTTCTATTACACTTAATCTAAAAATATTAAGAGGTCGCGTCCAACAGGGACAACCCGCGTATTTTTAGCCGGACCTATTTTGAATTGAGAGGAAGCTGCTGAAATTATTTTATTGGCTGAGCTGTGAACCGGATCAAACCTTAATCATAAACATTCAAATTCAGAAAAAATCATCAAGCCAAATTAAAATTACAGAAGGACTCCAGCACATCATGTATGAGTGTATGACAAAATGCTCAAAAACAAATCTGACTACACTGGGACGTGTTTCAATTGGAATAATAACCGTGAAACACATTGGCCATGGACAAATGCAGAATTCATTCTCAATATTCTCAGTTTCAGCAAATAAAGCATATGTAGCGCAGCAATGTAAAATCCAGCAATGGGGAAACCAAGACACACACATCATGCATCATTACACCATCATATTTCGATGCGGACCAAAAGCATGTGTAAGAGAACCACGTTCTTCCCAGCTCCTACCCGCCCCCATACAAAGTCACTCAGAAACAATTACACTTGAAGATGAAACCTACTCATATGGGGGCAGCAAAAAAAAAAAAAAACCATAAACAGATGATCCCTTGATCACATTTATCATCACAAGTATATAGAAGACGCAGCTATAGAGCACTTGCAAAAATACAAGGGTTGGTTCATAAATTTGGGAACTTTATGAAATATAGATCCAACAAAGTTTCAACAATTCCAAGAATATTTTTTACTCGCATAGACCCATCGTTTGGCAACACTTGAGCGCAGTTCAACGCATCTCCGCCGAATTTAATGCATTCTTTTTTCATGCAACAAAGCCATCCATCAAAACCAGTGCCAAAATTATCAAGTTCTATTACTTGATTAAGCTGCTCTTTGACGGCGGAAATTAGGCTGTCCTTGTCCTCAAAAATCGATCTCTTTCACGTCATTCTTCATTTACAGGAAAGTCTGAAGGTGCCAACTTAATTATGAGGACTCGATATTTTGCACAGTTTTGATTGTTGAATTTATTTCCGAAAAATGCAATGACATCGGCGGAGAGTATGTTGAGCAGCACGAAAGTGTTACCACATGATGGGACTGTGCGGGTATAAACATTTTTTCCTTTGAATTCTTCTGAAACTCTGTATATGATCCATTTAAAAAAAAGTCTCAAAACTTATGAACCAACCCTCGCAAAACAAAGAGGCATGAGGAGGAGGAAAAGAAACGAAAGCATATTATCTGCGACATAAATCATGGCACGTCAGCACTTTTTCTTCCCATCATATTTCCGGCAAAATAAGCGACGTGTGCATCAGAAAAAAAAAACCGCGCCACATTTGTCACCGGGAAAAACATTCAAAAAATCAATAACTGAGCTGATGCTGCGTCGGATGTCAATCTCATCAGGAACCAAAGCATATATATCCCTCAACATTCTTCAATCCATCATTTTCAGCGGGAAATTCACCTGAGTAGTTTACCACAGTAAAATCTCATTACACCAAGCTTTCAGGGATGACTCCAGAAAAGAGTTTCTCATATACTGAATAATTTGTTATGTTGGAAAACATTTTCACATCAGACCAACCTATAATCAATTGATCTTGATTTTCTGGCATATTCTCAGATTTTTTATTAATGCTTGAAAAACAGAGTGATCTTCTGGAAACAAAGATTAGCTTCAATCAAGCAGCTGCACCAACATAGCATCTTTATTCTGGGAGGATGATTTGTGGAACCACTTGAATACATGTTTTTCATTGATTGCAGATTCCATCTAAGCCACAAGAATCAGTCAACACTCAGCAGTTACGTTTGCTGGGATCAGGTATTTCAGACTGTGCCTGCCTTAGGACATTTCTATCTGGAGAAACTCCGGTTGCAGACAAAATCATTTGCTAAACTGGAATAATTGGGAAGTTTGTCATACTGTGATGGTGAGATATTGTTTGAACATAAACTCTATGGGCTTTCTGGTGAGACTTGAGGAAAAGTTTATTATAGTGAAAACTTTGTTGTAACGACATTGTACTGCATTCTCTACTGATCACAGCAGAAGAAGACAAAAAACCAATTCTTCTCACACTTCCATACACAAATCCGTCATTTTTCAAGGTACCCGAAAATCGTTGATCAAATGCAATACGTCTTTCTGACGAGAATTATTCAAGCGTTTCCATTTAATCATATTCCAAGTGAAAAGAAGGAAACGCATTTAATCCCTCATCCAAAAAAAAAAAAAGCCCGAAGTGACGAGAAAATTTAAAATTACACATTCCCGAGATCGCTTGTAAACATGGGATTATTATAATTATTGATTGCTTCTGTGGAACAGTTTCCAAGATTGGACACGACGCTCAAGTACATACGCCGAATCTGACGGGTTTCCGACTGTCGAGAGGATCATCATCAACAACACATACATCCGGGCAAAGCGAAGTTATATCCAAATCAACTTCATCATCATCCTCGTCGTCAAACATTCAGAAGAATTGATGAACGTAATGCCGATGACCGCGGGCAGCAGCACGAGTGTCACACCACAGTGCTGTGCTTTTTGAAACTGAAGGGCCACATCCACTGCGACACGTGGTCTTTGGCTTTCGGCTCTTTCGGGATGGCGAAGGAGGATCTGTGCCTGGAGGACTTCTTGAACCCATCCCCGTCACTCTGGGATCCTATGAGAAAAAAAAGGCACAAAAGAGTGTCACATTTATTGCGAAAATCACACAATTCCCCGTGTTTCTGAACACAGGTGGACTCTCTCTATACAACAAAATCCAAAGGGACCAGAAAAAAATAATTACTGGAGTGGGGAAATTGGTGCACACTGCAGATTTGTTTGTAATTCTACACAGTGACCCTGCTGTGTACGTGAAGTGTACCAAAGTTCTTCTGTTGCACATGCATATCTCCAATGTGCACCAATTGTGTGTTCACACCAGGATTACTCAGGGTCTCATTTGTAAAGAAATAAGTTACACCAAGGCTACAGTTGGTGCATTTGTGAAATACTCCTGTTATGTCACATTTGTGCACCAAGTGTAACCCTGGAATGGTAGCAAAGTTTCCTCTACAGGAGTGCACACTTGTAACCCCAGAATATCCCATATGCACCATTTGTGACCCTGGTGTGAACCTACTGTGGGGTCACAGCACTGGGAGCCACTTGGGGAGCTATTTGCTGTAGAGAACCCTTTGGGACAAAATATATATATATTTATTTGTTATGCAGATAATATTGTTCTATAGACAAGATAGCTGTAGAAAGTTTAATGTTTATAATGCATTTTGAGAAGATGAACGCATGGAATTTTTCCAATCCACCTTTAAAAACACCCCAGTGGAGAGCTATTTTTGCTGTGACCCCACAGTAGGTGTACACCAGGGTCACAACTGGTGCATATGGGATATTCTGGGGTTACAAGCGTGCACTCCTGCAGAGAAAATTTTGCTACCATTCCAGGGCTACACTTGGTGCACAAATGTGACATAACAGGAGTATCACACAAATGCACCAACTGTAACCTTGATGTAACTTACTTGTCTACAAACGTGACCCTGAGTAATCTTGGTGTGAACACACAGTTGGTGCAGATTAGGGATATACATGTGCAACAGAAGAAGTGAAGAACTTTGGTACACTTCAGGTGCACAGCAGGATCACTGTGTAGAATTACAAACATATCCCCAGGGTGCACCAATTTCCCCACTCAGGAAGGTGAACTGTAGATTTTGCAGAAGTCAGCAAGTGATGATGCTTTGACATTCAAAGAATCACTGATGACCACTGCAGGTGAGGAATCCTTCTATATACTCAACTTACAAACATATTGGTACTTGGCCTCGTCCTGGGCTTGCTGGTGAAAGGTGCAGCTTACCATCAAGAGTTACAAGAATGCCAGTAATCCCTGATTTTTTTCATGAACTGAGGGGGGGGGGGGGCTTTGGGCAATGGCAACTTTTGACCTACGTGGGTTTTAGGCAGAGGGGCTTTCAGATGAGGGCTTTTGGACAACACCCTGGTCTAGTATTTTTTTATGCTCAGACATCTCTAGACAGTGTTTTTCATGTTGTGTTTTTGACAGGTCTGCAGGGAATTTTCTTCAGCCTAATGAATTTCTCAAAAGTAGCAATGAAGTCTGTTATCTTTATCTGCAATTTTTGGAAGACAATGGCAATTGAAATTTTCTGATGAAAAATAATGGTTGGATTTTCTCCTAATAACACTTCAGAGAAATGTTCACCTGCTGAAGTTATATTATTGTATTCTTTCATTCTTAGAAACCTTTCTTCAAGCCCACCTTTCTAATTTTTGAAGACATTCCACTATAGCTGCTTCATGGGTTCTTAACCCTTGGGTGGTGGTGCCAGGATTTATCCACAGAATTGTACACCAGAAGGAGCAGAAAAAAGGGGAAACAAGAATGATCAGAAGTGTCAAAGTTGGGAAAATCCAAATTTTTTAGCATTTCTGCAGAAAAATTTTCAGGAAAAAAAAGAAAAGGTATCTGTTGGGTGGCATTTTTTCTGCATTCCTCTCCTAAGATCAGCATTAAGGGATTAGGGGAACAAAGACTTTTTTGGGGATTTTTCCCAACATTGGCTATTCAGCCAAATCTGCATTTTGGTGACCTTTGGTCAAACCAAAATGCAGAAGCCTAGCTAGCACCATTGCACAATGCAAAAGAACCTGCTTCTGCCCAAGGGTTAACTCAATTTTTAAAGAGGAAGTAAGAAACATTTTTAATCCTTGGGTGGGAAAGTTGGACTATTTTTGCAAAATTTCTTTGCGCCTCAGAGAGGAAAAGAAAAAATGACAAGAGGGAGTTGAGGACAAAGTTGGGAAAAATCCCAATGTTTGTTTTTCTTTTTGTGCAGAAAAATGTTGTAGGAAAATAAAAAAAAATGTTATGTTATGCAACAGGCTTTTTGCTGACTAATCCCAACTTTACCTCAGCCCACCTGGAAGGGCTTTTCTGACCTTCAGAAAACTTGAAATGCCCCAGCAGATGAAAATAATCTGACTTTGGCCAACAATGGGAAAGAACCCTCTGCTGTCCAAGGGTTAAATACCTGCCATAAAGTCTTTCAAGCAACACTTTTTTGAGTCTGCAAAAACTTTTTGAAACTTTGCTCCTGGTCTGCAGAAATTGCTTTCATAATGCATGCATGGGTCTGCAAAATATTTTTATGGAAATTTGCCTGTCCAAAGGCCATAAAATGGTGTAGTCCAAAAGCCCATCTGCCAAAAGCCCTCCTTGGTGCAACAATTGGGGATTACAGGTATTCTTTTAACTCTTGGTGGTAAGCTGCACCTTTCACCTGGTATTCTTGTAACTCTTGATGGCAAGCTGCACCTTTCACCAGCAGGCCCAGCACAAGTCCAAGTACCAATATGTAGGTAAGATTAGTATATAAAGAGATTCTTCACCTGCATTGGTCATCAGTGATTCTTTGAATGACAAAGCATCATCACTTGCTGACTTCTGCAAAGTCTACAGTTCACCTTGTAGGTCCAATGGCTGGTGCACTTCAGATCATCAAAAATCCAAACGGCAATCAAATTGCATGCTAAAATGGCTATTTAGAAGAAAATGACATGGAGAGCATCAGTGACAGTGAGGAAGAGGCATCAGAAGGCAATGTTGAAGATGATTATTGAACAGTCCTTTTGAGGACTAACGAACCCAAATAGCCCTTCTCAGGGCCACCAAATACTACTGTATTATGAAACTTGCATCCAATTTTGAAAAAGTGGTGGGGAGGCTTTTGGTTGGGTACCCCCATAAACATACTGCTCTGTGTAGAAAGCTATTTTTACTGCATGATTCTCACCTTTCTTCAAGGGTATTTCCTGGCGTTCATCTCAACGCCACCGGTGGTTGGATAAATTCGAGCACCACAGTCGCCTATACCTGCCCCAACCCCAACTGGACTCTATCAGCATCCACAGCAACGAAATTCATCAACTCGACAAACTTGAATATCTCAGACAACCAGTTAGTCCTGACTTGCGACTCGTCCGTCGGCAATTGGACCCCGTCATCCACGATGATGAATCTCGTCGTCATCGGGGTGAATTTGACCTGTTCCGTGCCTCTTCCTTCGACTCCGTATTGTCTGGCTGCTGACCTGCCCCCGTTGCCGGATGGGTATGTCTTTGTGGGTAACCCGGGTGTCCTGGTGCACCCGATTCTCGCCAACCTGACCTACTACAAGAAAGGGGAAGCTATCAAGTACTACGTGTGTGCGGGCAATGGGACTTGGACAGAGGAGGTTGTTCTTGAAGGTGATTTATTTCCACAGCTGCATATATATATATATATACAGTGAGACCCCAAGATGCAGACGTAATTGGTGCATCAAGAGTGTCCCCAAGTTGAAATGTCCCTAAGTCGAGTCTTGTTTTCCCATAGATTTACGTTATATAATTTTTAATTGGTGTTTCATGGAAGAAATATTCTTCAGAATTCCCTGAAACAAATTGTTTGCCACCTGAATTTTAATTACTGAATACATTTTCAACTCGATAAGGATATTTGGAGCATTGAATAGTGCATCTCTGTGCTGTACACTGAAATGTTGGCATCTACAAAAATAACATGCAAGTGAAAAAAGTAGAAGTCCCTCTATGCTGGAGGTAAGTTTTTTAATTAGCTAAATGATTGGTAATTGGGTGAGAGAAATGCCCAAGAACTTTTCTTACATCAATTTTACGGTTGGAAATATCTGTTTCTTGTAATTTGGCCTGAAATGTATTTGCAATTTCATCACAAAATGTCCCTATGTTGAGTCAGTTTCCTCATGTTGGGCCTTATTTATTTATTTTTTCTGGGAAAATAAGTCTCCCTATGTTGAATTGTCCCCAGGTCAAGGCATCCCTATGTGGGGTCTCACTGTATATACATCTATAGTTGTCATCATTGTTTTATTATAATTGTCTGATGGATCTGATGGTGTTGCTAAAATGCAGTGAGACCCCCACATGTGGACACCTTGACATGGGGACAATTTGACATAGGGACATTTATTATTCAATAAATAGGGCATAAAAAAGGCCCAACATACAGACACTGACTTGACATGAGGACATGGCATGATAAAATTGCCAATAAATTTTAGGAAAATTGACTTTTATTAGGCTTGATTGCAAGAAAGAGATATTTCAAACCCTGAGATGCAAGCAAAAAAAATCTTTGGTACTTTTCCTATCACTTTCCCATGCATTCCGCTAATTTAAAAAATATTACCTGTAGCACAGAGGGACTTCCTTCTATGTTTTTTGACTTGGATGTTACTTTTACGGATGCCAACATTTCAAAGAACTGAACAGTGGTATACTATTCAATGCTCCAAATGTTCTTATTGGGTTGAAAAGATATTCACTGAATCAAATTCAAAGGGCAAACAAATTTTTTTTCATGGAATTCTGAAGAATATTTCTTCCATAGAACACCTATTAAAATTAAATAATCTAAGTCTACGGGAAAACAAGACTCAACTTAGGGACACTCTTGATGTGCCAATTATGTCCACATCTGGAGGTCTCACTGTGCTGTACTCTACTTTGTGTGATGAAAGATTTGTTGCATGAAGTTTTCATTTATATTTACAAAGCATGCCTATTAGTGAAGGAAAAATTCAGCATGCATTTTTTTCTGAATGTTTTTGAACATTTGCATACCATGGCATTGAAAAAAATGGCATCCTACTAATATGTTTTGCCCACAGAGAATCGTCCATTCTGCGGATCTTTCTTCAGACAAGATGAATTTAACTGATTTTGTTGTGAGCCACAATTTCCATGCAGTTGAACCTCAATAACTCAAACCTCTCTATATACAGTAGAAGTAAAAAAACTCCTCATATCTAATTTTTCCAATACCCTGTCTTGATTCCTCAAGGAACCATGTAATACAAACATCCTTTATTCCAAAGCTTTATACTCCTCAAACCTCCTTAACTCATTTTTTGGAGACTTTTTGGCTATTATTTTATGGACACAAGTAAGGCAAAAGCAAAAAAGTCACAATGTTTTGAAACAAAGTGAAAGACTAATCAAACAAATGAACTCTTGCCTCCACTCCAAGTTTAACATCCTGTTAACTCATTCAAGAAGCAATTTAATCCTTGTGTGGCCAAATTGGGATATTTTTGCAAAATCATTTGCCGCTGAGCACTGGAAATTTAAAAAATCATACTTTTGTACCAAGGCGTGAGTTGGGAAAAAGCTCAATATTTTTGTCTAATCCTGCAGAAAATTGTCTATGAAAAATAGAAATTTCTGACTGCGTGACATTTTTTCCTGCATTCCTGGAATAGGATTAGCATGGAAAATTCCTGAAAATCATTGAAAATTTGCCTCCTGGATTTTTCCCAACTTCTGCCTTCCCAACTTGGTAGCATTTCAGTGACCTTGGGTCATCAAACTGAAATTTGCCATCCCCCAAAAATATTCCAACTCTGCTGCACAATTGAATGGAACTTTCTGCTGTCCTAGGGTTGAGGCCCAGAATGACCCCAATTACAAATTTCTTGTAATTCCTCTTTCTTTCTCCCAATAACACAAATGGTTATTTTCTCTCCTGAAACCCCCCCCCCCCCCCCAATTTTTTTGCTGGCCCTGAAATTCCACCTAAATAAGAGGCTTGATGGTACTGTATATCAAAAAGCATAATAGTGATGTACAAATTTAAATAATTTTCTGAATATTTCAGCTTGTATATTCAGAACCATACAGTTGGGCTGCAGCAGCCAGTTTTGTGGAAGCAGCAGATAATGGGTGCATTTTTTACTGGAATGCCGACGTCGCTTTTTTGAATGTCACCTAGATGTCGCTGGAAACTAATAACCAGCCATATTACAGCTTGTAAAAGACCTAACCCGTGGATCTTCAAAGAAGATGCTCCAAAAACTACAATGTTGTGGGTTGAAATATGGTGAGAAGATTTTGAATTCAGACAATAACAATCCATGCGTAGTTTATTTTACTGATTTTTCCCTGGGAATATTTATAGAGGAAATTACAACGAGATGCCAGCGGATATCAAAACCCGGATTGAACCACGGATCTTTGAATGAAACGCACACCTTCCATTACGATAAGAAAAAAAGAAGCCTGTGAGAAAAATTCCTGGACCACCAGGGACGACATTCAATTTCACCACTTTCAGGATATATTAGGAACAAAGCAGACGGAGTTATTTCATTTTATTTATTTATCTCGTTCCCAAGTCTTCCTGGGATTTGTTTTCTCTTCATCAGTTCCGAAATCAAAATTCTACGACGCGAGTTTCGCAACTGCTGCGGAAAACGAACGACGTTGGTACAGCTTATAAATATTCAATTAAATTTAGGGTACATCTGGTTTTTCGAAGTCGCAAAAAAATTCCATGTTCTCGTCATTTATGTTGCTTATGATATCTTGGATATTTTATTGATGTTTTCTTTTGTCTTGTTTTTTTTTTTGCCAAAGAGACAAACATGACGAGAGGATTCTTGATTCTTTTTCTCCTGCTTGTGACGTCTTGCCACGGAGATTTGCCGAGTGGCAAAACAGCGGAGGTGCTGCTGAAATCGTGAGTGAACATAATCAACATATTTGATTCATGATGGATGAATCGTTTTTTTTTTCATTTTTTAAATAAAGTGATTCTTCAATGCAGTATGTTGTAATAATTCCTTCTAGTATAAAAGTCGAACAAAGCTATTATATGCTCTCGAGACGCGTGCAATTTTCTGATGCATGATGACCCTCGAATTTTGAGTTAATAAATTGCTTATGTAGAGTATGAAATAAATTGCAGAGTTTTCCTCGTGGTTTTTCGCGAAAAATTGATTGGAACGTCGTCTCTGCTTTTGGTTTCTTGTAAGATTTTCATATTTTGCTTAATCTTCTTTTTTTTAATCGCATGGGAACATGATGAAATTAATTATTTGAGATGAATTGAAAAACAGGAAGTGTTTCTACGAATTATAGGCATGTTTTGAGTTTTTTTAAATTGAAAGCTATAAAATGTACATTATTTAGGATATCTATGCATTCGGATTAAAACCTCTCTATTCCGATGAAAAAATTACTATGCAAAATTCGGCATAATAAAATTAATGCTTCTTTGAAATTTTTTAGGTCTGATATTTTGTGGGAAACAGGTGATATATGATCGCATCAAAGTGCCTCCACGATAGATTTTTAAATAATCTTCAGCATTTTCAATTTCCCATCTATATATGTAGTACAGAAATTAGCATTAAAAATGTAAAATGCAGCAAAATTTGAGACCTTTCCTGTCTTGAATTGCCTTCAAACAAATTTACTGATCTTACTGGAATGCACTGTAAAACGAACATAAATACATGTCGTAAGGATGAAGAGCATTTCATTAATATTGCAGAAGTATGGCAGTACAGTACACTATATTATTTTAAACCTACTGTATATTACTGTAATTGTAAATAAAATACCCCTATTTAAATTTCAAGATGAAACTGCGGTGGGTAAATTCTAATGAGCGTTATATTTCTTACTTCCTGCAATTATGCTACATTTTCTCTACACGAAAATTAGCATTACTTTTTTGGATGATTTTGTACAATGCACAAGTTGGATTTTCCAATGTTGTGCAAATTATTGAAAAATTCTTATGCACGCTTATTCAAGGCAAAATATATTGAATGCGTCAGGCTGAAATTATTGCTGAAGATGAGTTTGTTGTGAACAAATATCTCAGACATTTTTCCTATGGAGAAACTGCTGGGACCAAGAGAAAATCCGTTATAAGAAACGGAAGTGATTAAATGTCATTGAGTGGATTTGGGTTGGGTGGGAAGGGGGTTTGATTGTGGAAATCTTGATTGAACCTTGTGAATGCTAAAAAGAAAAGTGGCAAATAAAGTGTTCTGTTCATTCATTAATTCATTATAAGAAACATATGCTGAGTCAAGTTTCTTAATTACCACTTTTCTTCTTTTTTTCAAAATGCGGAAACTTGCTATGCAGAAGGAAGCCGCACCAAATCTGCCATTTTTGCAATCAATGCAGTCTGGAAAAAATAAAAAACAAGCACTTTTATTGAAATACACACAACCCCCATCTAACGGACTTGATTTGTGCAAGGGACAAGTCTGTTGGACAAAAAGTCCTTTACAAAAATTCAATTACATAAAAAATTGAAAATTTCAATTTTCAACACTAATTTTAAACCAAAATAAGTCTGTTTGGTGGATTTTGTCTGTTGGGTGGGAGGAAAAACTGCTTGCAGAGCTGGTCTGTTCAGCGAAAATCCCTTACACGGGAGGTCCGTTAGGCAGGGGGCCACTGTATTGTCCTCAGTTTATGAAGAAAAAAAAACTTTAAACAGCTAGAGAGGCATAAAGTTTGCCTTTTTGAATTATAAATAAGGCTGTTTGAGTAAATTTATAAATACTAAACAGTAATTTGAATTTTAGACTTCAGAAAAATTTTGTTTTTTCATGCAGGAGATATGAAAATGTTTAAAATGGAACCTTTCACATTTTATGGAAATTTTGACAGAAACTTCTGGGTTTGAAGTGTCTCCAACTTGAATTGTCCACACTTGTATGTCAAGGCGTCCCCTTTTCAAGAGTCAGGACACCTTTGTACTGTATTTAAATAATTTCCTCTCACACTTTTCCATAACCCACATCAAGTGACATGCAAATGTTGGCACCAGAACGCAGTGAGTCAATCATCAGGAGCAACAACAATAATAATGCGCGAAGTCCAGCTGTTGCCTTTAATCCATCCTTGCCGCAACAGCAGCAGCTGTTGGAAATTTTCAATGGACAGCATCTCAACATGGGTCATGCATTGTACCTCACAAAGTTTCTAGAGGATGGAAAGTTCCAGGAAGCCAGGGAAGCTTCCCTGGTCAAAATTAATGCCACTCTTTTCCCTGATTTGGAGTTACTCAACAATGCTGGGGTTCCTACTCATTCAGGTTTGTTATTTTCAGTTTTTGGTGATGTGCTTAAAATGAAATTACAGGAAGAGTCTTATCATGCATATAATGAAGTCAATGGTGTTGTGGATAGAGAATGCTCCTCTGAGAAGGGGGGGGGGGGGTGAATGAATGGAGGTTATTTATACTCTTCTTCTTTTAACTTTTCAATCAACAACCTCACTCAACCTATGAAGTGAAAATAATGGCCACTTCAATTTTTAATCTTTCTCTGATCAGTTATTCATTGCTGTGCTGTTATTTGTTGAGTGTGTGCACAACTTTATATTAATCCATTGTTTGATGATTGCAGTGCTTGTGTTGCTAAAGTGGATCATTTCTTTAATTTAAATTGTTCAGGAAATCTTTTGGAAAGCTATATTGTTAAGTACTCAAGGACATGGACATGTACTCAAGGTGACCCTTGCTGTATGCATGTTCCCAGCCAGAACATGCTGATTTTCCAAATTTTACTTATTGCATCTGTCCTTTTGTGGGAAATTAAACTGACAATAAAATGGGACCTAAGGAACCCCCTTGTTTTGGAAGAAAGTAATTTATTCCACTAATTTCTTTTTCCTAAGACTAGAATAATTTTCGGATATTCTGTGGGGGATTTTAGAAAAGAATAATTTATCTTCAAAATAAAACTCTGTTTAGTGTTAAAAACATAAAACAGGGGGGGGGGGGTATTGTTCCACCTACAGTTATGCCTTCTCTGTCAAGCTTCTATCAAACACAGCCTTGCTTTTGCAAAGAAACAAAACTGTAGGAAATGGATGGGATAATATTAGCAAATCCAAAATATTTTGTCAGGCCTTGTTAAATTGAACAAAGTCTGGCTTTTTGCAAAAATACAAAGACAGGCATTTCTTATGATTCCAAAAATTCCAATATTTTCAAGTAACCTCACAGAGGTGTTATAATTTCTATCCGTTATAGATAACCAGTCAGAAATTGGTTGACAATGGGCAATCATAATGGTCATATTTATTTTTTCATCTTCTCTCAGGGGAAACTTTAGCTACTTTAGCCTATAATAGTTGGCTACCTGGCCTTGATGGGCTTTGAAGAGGTCATTGCAGGGTGCTTTCTCCTAGTTATCAACTAGTCAACCACTGGTAAATAACTAGCAGTAAAAATTGCCATGTCATCTGATGAAGAAATGAAATATAAAGTACTGTAAATAAATATCAATATAATTAATAATAAGGAAATTTTAAACTTGGATTTATTGCTTCAAAAAATCATTGTAAGTGAGAGAAGGGTGAAACTGTCTTGATCTCGATGTAGAAAATCAGTGAATGATGCCATTACTGTTTTTTTTTCTTCTTCAATTTTTCGCTTCATCTTCGCAGGTTACATCACAGTGAACAAGTCCTGCGATTCAAACCTGTTTTTTTGGTACACGGCGGCCAAAGAGAATTCAGAAACGGCGCCTCTGATCCTTTGGTTGCCCGGGGGATCTGGACTCTTCAGTTTGTTCCTGGAACATGGGCCTTGGTTCGTGGACTCGCAACTCAAAGTCTATGCCAGATATCACGACTGGTCCAGGACACACGGAGTTCTCTATGTGGACAATCCTGTTGGCATTGGCAAGTCAATCTTTTCTATTATATCAATGCAGTAAAATTTCCTTTACAAAAAATCGCGTTATATACAGAGATTCAATTTTGTTTACAAACAGAAGTTTATCTGCTCATTGCCAATCGGACATATACAGTATATATACACATACTATGTATATACTGTATTTTGAACTATGTAGGACCAAAGTTACCAGAAGCAGCATTTACAGTATTTTACAAAATTACATTTGAAATATGCATTGAATAAAGGTTAGCACCAATTATTAAAGTAAAATTGCATTAAAATCAGCTCTCATGTAACTGAGAAGAAATTTGTTTTAATGATAAATTTTTTACAACGAGATGCATTGGTTCTTTCAGCATGTGGGACTGAAATTTTGTGGGAAACAGGCAGTAGTAGAAGCCCAATAATAAGCACTGTACACTTCCACATCAACATATTTCTGAAGAATTGCCCAACTTCCAACTTGGGCAACTTTTTTTATATAGATCCCAGCAGTTTTTGTAAAGGAAAAATATTATAAAAATTTGTCATTTCAGACAAATTTCCCTCTACAGTCTACACTTACAGTATATGATTTCATTGTAATGATTTTTGTCTTATGTGTGTGTGGGTCAAAGACAATTTTGCTAATTGGTACAATGTGGGAAAACTCAACTTCTGCATGACTGAAAAAAATCAAAAATGTTGATGCTAGTAATTTTGCACAGATAATTTACCATTACAGGAAGTGTGAAGCACTAATCAAAATTTTCTTAGCTTCAGAATTTACAGATGGCAAATTGTTTTTTAAAGAAAAAGTATATGTTTCAGGAAAATTACATCAGTCCTTGCATTGAATATAAATGCTGTATTTTCTGCTTGTTTCAGCTCAAGTTTTGGTGAGATTGGTGTTGTTTATACTGTAACACAATCAGCGAGGAAACTCTGAAATCAGAATTCAGCATACTACTGCATTTAAGATTTTGGATTTCCTCCATTATTTCCTTAACAAATGAGTTTAAAATTTGAGGAAATCCCTCACATATATATATTGTGAAAGTAAAGTATGCAGTGCGCTGGTGAGAATTGATTGCCTGTTTCCCACTAAAGTTCAGTCCTAAAGCATGCTGAAGGACCCATGAATCTTTTTAGAGTATAACAATTTTTTTCCAAGGACCTCTATGATGATGGGTTTGTTCATTTTCTCCTTAAGTGGGGAAATTGGTGCACACTGGGGATGTGTTTGTAATTCTACACAGTGACCCTGCTGTGCACCAGAAGTGTACCAAAGCTCTTCTGTTGCACATGCATATCTCTAATGTGCACCAATTATGTGTTCACACCAGCAGGTTTACTCAGTGTCACACTTGTAATGAATAAGTTACACCAAGGTTACAGTTGGTGCATTTGTGTGATATTCCTGGTATGTCACACTTGTGCACCAAATGTAGTCCTGGAATGGTAGCAACATTTCATCAACAGAGGTTCATGCATGTAACCCCAGAATAGCCCATGTAAACCAGTTGTGACTCAAGTGTGCACCAGTTGTGGGGTCACACAAAGAATAGCTCCCCCCATCATCTGTGGCAAAGAAATTCGACTTCTATGTAACCTGTACACGTGACATATAGGTTTCAGTTACACAGCGAGAGACGAGTGCTACGCAACTAGTCAAGAAGATGTCGCTCGAGACCTGTACTCGTTCTTGCAGCAGTTCCTCATCTACAAGGGGCTTGTCGCCTTGTCTGTCGACATGTAGTACCCGCTCAGGATGCCGCCCTTTATGCGCCGCAGAAACCGGGTGTTCTAGTGCCACCTTTTGCCCCACAACGGAGGCCTCGTGTTCTAGTACTTGAAGGGAATAGGGATCGGGAACGGGTTTTGCGATCCCATCAACATGATCCATTGGGGAGACTTCCTCTTCACCATCGGCATGGCGGGTTACGAGGAGAGAGACAGGTTCAGGGAACTCGCCCAGGCTGCCAGGCAGCAGATCAAGAAAGAAAAATGGACCCTGGCAGCCAGGGTAAGTTTTTGTCTTGTTTTTGTTTCATTTGTTTCTGCTGTATATATACGTGATCGAATATAAACTACTGTATAAGTGGAATTTTATTTATATCATTCCGGATGCTGTGACTATTATAAATGACTCTAAAATCTTGATAAAAACTGTAGAAATTGCTTCTGTGAGGTGAATTCCCTCTCTCTGTCTCTCTCTTCTACAACAACATTGTCTACAATGCTGGTTTTCTCTTTACAGTAGGAGGATTTTTTGGTCCCAAAGGGTCCTTTCGTCCTCATGTTATAGGGGTTCTCTATATATACCCCTTTGAACTTTGTTGTACAGAGAGTCCACCTGTAATAATTTTCAAGTTACTGTTCCTAAATCCCTATGTACAGTATACAGTGCCTTGTTTTTTTTTATGGGAACAATTGATATATGTCACATCCCAAAGCGGCGCAGCTACTGCATCCAGCTGCAACTGGCTGAGAAAACTTGTTGCATTCTCAAGGCCAGTGAGCCTTGCCAAAATCCAGACTCACTGAGCCTCACCCAAGGCCAAGAAGTGGTCATCACTTCCTTGATTTTCCCTAAATTGGCCAATCCTGAGCCAGGATGAAATCACAGGATTTCTTCCTAACATTATCACATGATCCATGTGTGATGCAGACAGGAAGAAATCACATGATTTCTTCCTGAAATGTAGTCCAAGAACCTGAGTATGAAAGCCTTCATTCCTCTTTGAGAGGAGAAGTGAGAATCTAGTGTTAAAGGGCCTTTTAACTAAAATCATCTTATATGTTCTTCTGAGCTAACCAACCTTGAAATCGACTCTCCCATTCCAAACAAGCATTTCATTAACTGCCAAGTGACAATCTGTGGGCAATGAGAATGAATTCCTCTGTGAGGAGTTTGAGTTCTTATTCAAAACTTGCATTCTGATGGCTGCACAATTCAATTCCTTTGTCTGGGATCCAATGGACCCATGACAATCAATATACAAAGATATTTTAAGCAAAAAGTCAAAGAAATTTGCATACTGGAGGGCATCAAAAGTGATTATACTACAGTATTACATATACTGTACAGTCAAACACCATTAAAAGATGTCACCTGCCTTCTAGCAACTAACTGCATGCAATTTCATTTTGAAAAAAAAATCTTTCCTGATGATAAAACATTGTACACCAAGTTAAAACGCCATCAGCCAAAATTATTGATATCTCAAATAATATGATCCCTACCTCAATTATTAATTTTTTCCTCAGTATATAGCCTGCCAACAAGATTGCAGTTTCTGTCAGAGGTCTCAAATAATAAAAGAAACACAAAATCTGAAATATCTGCCCCAACATCTGAACAATGTCTCAAGATGCGGACACTTTCCAACATTTCCAGCTGAGGGGAAAATTTTATTTCTTCAGGTTTTGATAACTTTTAAAAATTGAGCTGCTTTTTTAATAAGAAAAATTCATTTTTTACAAATTCACTCAAATTCATCCTCAAAAAAGACTCCTTATTGTGTGCTCCTTTTTCAGAGTTCTTCCCATCATCTGTGCACAGTGTACATCAAGGACTTGCACTTATTTTTAGCTTTTTGTGCTCCTTATTTTGATGCCATGAGGTCAGCATTTCTATGGTTTTCTTCTGCACAGCAGTTATTTTCTGCATCTTGAAATTGACAAACGATGTTTATTCAGTTAATTTTTTGGGGTAATTATTCCTAATTCTTAGTCAACTGGAGAAATAATTTCAAAGTTTCCCTTGAAGTCAAAAGAAAAAATGTGATCTAGCATCTGCTGATGTTCATTGATTTACATGGGGATAAGGCCCAAGCACCAATGACATACGCATCTTAGGGCCCCACTGTATTATACAGTATGCCTTTTTTGGATACCACTGTAGTTCTTGATATTGGGGTGGGAATATAGAAGCAAATGCATCATTTCTAGGAACGTTTATCCTTAAAATCTTGATGTTTTAATCACTTTGTATTATTTTTTCCTGCACATTATGATGAGCAGTTGATAGACACCATTCTTGGAGGAGTGATGACACCAGGACACACCTCCATGTTCACCAATGTCACTGCCTACAACTACTACTTCAACTTCAGACTGCCAGTGGAACCCAAGGAGTTCACCTACTATTTTCAGTTCCTGGATCTGATACCAGTCAGAGAGGCCATTCATGTTGGCAAAACTGTGTATCACAATTCTAGAAAGGTGCAAACCAAAATATTTCCAGACATGGGACGCTCAGTCAAGAATAAGATTGAAAATCTCCTGAACAAAGGTCTAAAGGTGAGTTTTCCTTTCAGCATTTTCTTATTTTTCTTCATGACCAGAAATAAAATAATGAATCCTTTAAAATATTTGGGGAAATTACAGCCCTTATTGACTGCATCAATGACATGGGTTTTTTAAATTCAGTATGCTTTGTCTTCTGTAGAAAGCACTTTTTTACTAAGTTTATTTGTATGAAAATGTTAAATGCAACATAGGTAAAGTATATCACTAAAGTTACTGTCATGTCTTCCTCACAGAAATACTGTACAGTACAGTAGATCTATTTTATTTTCAGGAATAACAGGTGGCAACACTTTATAAATTTCAAAAGATGCTAGTTTTACAGAAAACGTTTTTTTCAATCAAGATTTTATTTAAAACAAAATTTCTAAGCAGTAAATTTGCCTGTCCATTTTAGTCTGCTGTTCAAATTTTTCAATGATTCTCTCAAGAAAAAAAACAGGTGGCTATATTTCCTTCAGTTCAGTGTTATTTTAATATTGTATACTGTACATGTAGTTCAATGGATACAGTATACTGTCTACTACAGTATATTGCTTCTTAGAGAAAAATTAATCAGAGGACAATGGATCAATTTGGAAGAAATATTCTTTCACGTGTTTCTCTTCTTTCAGCAGTGGTTTGAAAGACAGTTCATGGAACTAAGTTGATCTTCATATTTAAATGTTCACTCAATTTTTATCCACTGATGAGATCTTGCATGGTGAATGACTGTCATATATAG
>CAJPEX010001480.1:35827-56603 GCA_905338405.1 Notodromas monacha | reverse complement strand
TTTATCTCTAGTCTGTGTACAACACATCCTTTGAAACAAAAATTAATCAAGTGAGCAATTGCCTAACAAAAAGCGCGCACAGAATTGTGGCAAGAACTCAGCAACCTCTATAAAATTAATCACTGAAATCACATTTTCATCAACATGACATAAAATTCCATGAAAATTCAAAAATTGGAATAAAAAAAATCAAAACAGCTTTGTGATATCGATGAGAACCAGGAAGCGTATTTCCAAATTGGCTCCTTTAGAATCGCGTAAATGCACTTGAAAACTAAGACAGCACTTGAAGTGACAACTCTTCTTCCGAGGTTTCTATTTTTCTGTGTTCATTCAGGTCATATAAATGCTACTAAATCCGTAAAATATGCATGATATAATTCCAAATGGGAGAATCCGTTTCTCGCTTTTCAATGCAATAGCTTGTACCCACTCACGAAACATTACCGTTAAAAAAACCCGGACCAAGTTATCTTGGGTCGTCGTGTAACATGAATCTCACACGCACTGAAACCTATATGACCCCATAAGACAGCAATTTGCACTTCTAAAAGCTGGGGAAATGTCTGTATTTCAGCAGTTCGGGGGCAAAAGACGTCTCTTCAGTTAAAAAGACAGCGCAACAAATCGGGAAGCCTTGCGTTATTTTTCAAAACGCAGTCCACACTGAAGCGACGTCAAGAAGGTTTCCTTTACAACGGCTTTTTTTCGATTTTTTTTCTCGAAAAGCTATTTATTGCAAAGCTAGGAAATGGGATACAATTGGCACACGGGGGTACGAGCCAAGAAGTCGCAGGGCCCTTGAGAATCCCTCCTGTCGCGGGAAGGGGATTCCGCTTCGATACACATCCGTTCCATCTCCGCAGTTTCTGGGTCACAATTTTCGGCAAACTCGCCGAAGCGCTTCAGTTCATGGTCTCATCCATTTGGGTTCCTGCACGGAAAACAGGGCACACCCAACTTCGATCGATACCCAAGAATACGAGTCGGGGTTTCAACTTGAATAAAATATAAACCCCCCCCCTACCCCCAAATAAGTTGAGCTAAGAAAAGAATGGGTGCGGCCTGAACTCTAGAATCTAGATGGTTTTCGTGCACAGGCCCGCACAGACACGAATAGCGTTCCATTTTCGGGGTAATGCGTGAAAATTGGGTTCACTTGAATTCGAAAGATGAACTAAATTCACGTTTAAAATCGTGAAAAGTTGGCGATCTGTTGAGTGCTACGCAAAAATAAATACCGTACCGTATTTACTCGAGTACCACGCGCACCTTTTTTGCCAAATTTCAGAAGAAAAAAGTGGGTGCGCGTCATAAGCGGGTACAGAATTTTCAAGAAGTTTTAGGAAGTTATGTGTGCATTACACTTGATTATAATGGAGAAATTTGGAGCAAGTATAAGAAGAAAACATTTTTGTACTGAAAAAGTTAAAAATTGATCAGATTTTTGTTCAATTCACGCCTAAAGTCAAATTTTTGGTTTTTATTTTTGCAATTTTATGGTTTTAGATTCACTAAAAATTGAGGTGCGCGTCTTACTCGGGGATAAGATTTTTGCAAAATTTTCAAAAGAAAAACCCCTGTGCGCGCCTTACTCGAGGGCGCGTGGTACTCGAGTAAATACGGGGTAATAATTTCGGGTTTGAGAAAATGTTAGTGAATTAATTCATCGAACGGATGCCACCCCATAATTTTTCCGAACAAAAGTAAAATATTTCAAGTTTTCATTCGACACGCGTTGCAATAACATCATTCCTCCGGCACTTCTCAACGCCAAAAGTTCGGCCTCGCATCTTCGAACGAAGAGGGAAGTACTTAACTCGCCGCCTTCTTTTTTTTTTGCAAACCAGCATTAACTTTCAAGGGATAGCTAGAAAATATACAAGGCGTACAAAAGGCTGTGGCCTTTTTTCAGGTCGTTGGCAGAAGAATAGAAAGAACATTTGTGAATTGTCCAAAGCAACTCAAAAAAATTACCCACCAACAAGGCGGACTTCGCATCATGATGCGACAATGCTCTCAAGTTTACAGAAAGAACCCAGAACCAGACGGAAATCCGGACGACGCGGAAACGATGGTAATTTAATTGTGATTGTCAGGAACATCTCTCCGAATCAAGAATAATCCGCAATATCAATTAGTGAAGCAGACTAATACATACGAGTAATTGAAATGTATTACTCGTGCATGACGAAGATTTCCGGACAGCCAAATACGGTTTATATTCCGACGGAAAGCCCAAGAGCCTGGAATAGCACAGACTAGTAAAATAAGTCTTATATTTTCTCAGGAATGTCTATGAAACGGGGGGAAAAAACAATTTAAAATCGGAACGTGCGAAGATCAAACCAGCAGATACACAAACAGGAAACGCTATTCGCGGGACAGAATAAACATTTGAAGAATGATTTTCAAGAAACAAAGAGTGAATGGAAAAAATCTTGCGGTTTCACGCCTCAGCAATTCTCAACCTGAATATAATCAAGTACTACTTTGCGTGCCACGCACACGTTTTCCAATACCACAAACGTCATGCATTCATGTGCCACACACACTCACAATGACGAGAAGACAGTTCAGCAAAAAAAAAAAAAAGAAGCTTGAAAGGAGGAACACGGAATTTCCTTCAAGTTTCATGCCAAGGGATCATATGCTCACTTTTTTTTTAATATATAGAAAAGAACCTGACGTCTCCCACGGGTTTCCCGGACATAGTTTCCTTCCAGAATAAATTTGTTGTGAGTCATTATGGGAGCGAGTCTGGCCCCATCAAGGAGCGAGTCGCGTTTACAAAGCAAGCAAATAGATGATGATGATCCCTTGGTTATTCATCATCACTTGAACAATAAAATTCAAATATAAAAGTATAAATGCATTACATATTACTCAACGATAGGATGCATTTTCAGAATAAAGAAAAGTCGAGAAAAACAAAAAAAAACGCGAGGATCGCAGTACAGTATACTCAAGATACTGTACTCGTTTATAGTCCGCAGCCTCCGTACTGAAGCGTATTTCTCAAAATATAGATATAGTAATCATTCATTTGTATACAAACTTGCAAGATGGAACAAACAATGCTTCGAAATTTATAATGCTGCACGAAAAACAAGCATTGTTCAACCTGCCGAGTGTCGCAACAGCAAAAAATGATTATTCAGTTCGTGAACCTGCAGTTTAAAAAAACCTCACAGTTCACATGGCATTGTTTACGTCTGTAGACAGGCCCTAATTAACTCGCGTATTTTGTTTTCCTTGAAATGGTGACCCCAAAATCATTATGAGGTCTGTCCTCGCAAGACAGCTAAAACAACTATTGTATATTCGAATAAATACTGTTGTGCAGTTACTTTATGTAAATATAGTGTTTTGCAATAAGCGCGTGCAATTTTCCAAGATTTTCATAAATACGGTAGAACTTGTTACTCGGGATATTTACGAGGTGTCTTACTCCGAATAATCAATCATTCCCAAAATCGCATTCTGTACTGACGACGTGCTGTTCAGCCAATTTAAACGAATTCGCGTACATCTTTCTATTTTCAGCGGTAAAATTTTTAATAGCAAGTCAAGGCAATCAAAAACGGTACTGCGGCTTAAATTGGGCTTAAATACATGAGGATCGAAAAGTAATTCAAGGCACACAAAATTTTGGAAACCATACCAAGACGCCAAAATATAAGACGAGCAACTGAAATGGGATCTAAAGGGATCAATTAATCAATTATTTTCCACAAGAGTTAGAAAGGGGTGGTTTAAATTTGCCAGCATAAAAAATACGAGCAATAAATGTTCGTAGGATTTTCAACACGACAAGCATGATATGATGACTTCAGAGAAAAAAAACGGAGTACTGCAGACATCTTCCTCAAAGATAAGCCTCAGGCAACGACATCGAAATCTGTCACATGGTTCCTCCCGTCGGCATAATCAATACAAGATCAAGAACCGTTTCCAACAAACGCATGGCGGAAAGAGCCCCCCCCCCCCCCCGCAAATGAACTTCCGGCAAAACATAGCCGGAAACGGCACAAGAGACCTCAATCACTGGTACACAAAGCCGAACTTTCCACAACTATCCCAATTTCCGTTTGATGTCTGGTTCAAATGATCCAAGTCTCAAACCCCACACGAAAACCCCTTTCATATAATAAAAAAAAGAGACCGCAAAGATCAAAGGGTGTTAATTGGACCGTCAAGGAATATCCCAAAACTCTCTCGTCCGCAGCACCTTAATGAGGCTTTCAATGGACCTCTTCCTCGACGGATCAACGTTTCCCAGTAATAAGCCAACTTTCCTGGCGGTCGGAATCCACGCAATTTATGACCCCAGCGAATTCGCAGGCTATCCAATTTTCTTCCAAGCGATACAATATACAAGCGAGCAGCCCACTGCTTCTGGGTTTCATGACCGCGGAACCCCTTCAACGAGCTCAGTATTCGCCCAGAGGAAGGATTTTGGCAAGAGTCCCCCCCATACGTCGGTGTACCAAATTCAACAAATTCGAGGGTAGAATACTGACTGGAGATTACAAGCCGAGTAAATCGGAAATTAGGCGGAAAATTGCGGCTTACGGACCGGAAAAAACAGTGCTAATTCATGAATAACATGCCGTTGTCAAGAATATATTCAACCATTTTCACAGGAGGCAGCAAAGCAATTATGGGTTTATTTTTTTCAAGTAAAGCATATATAATCCCGCGAAACGAGATTACAGGCTTTCTATTAAAATCTGATGAAGTATTCATCTCAAAGGTTGACGTTTTTTTTTTTTTAGAAAAGAAAACGATTAACATTTAACATACGAAACGTATCAACACAATACCAGTGTAACAGCAATGGTTGTTTCGAGACACTCAGTCCATAGTGAGGGCATGACACTGCTGATTCTTCGTGGTTCATGGGTTGGTTTCTGGGTTCATTTAGGAGCTACGATTTCAGGGTGGCTGGGGTTATTCAGTTTAAAGAGGAGAGAAACACCTTGAATTTTAGGTCTTTATCTCTGTTGCAGTTTTTGCTGTGGTCCAGAATTTTTAATCCTTGGTCAAGTTTGGAATTTATTCCGTAAAAGCGTTGCGTGAGATGTTCTAAATTTAAAATTTAACAAGCAGAAAAAAATTTTGATCCGTCGTGCGAACAGGTTTTCTCAGAATTGCTTCACGGAAGGCATTAACATATTCTGTAACACTCGGAAAAAACCGTCGGACAGTGCATGAAACCCGACTCTATACAAATCAAATGAACATTCACACAAAAAATAGGTCATTTCGCGGGTATCCAGTGCTTGAAAAACCCCCCCTACACTGGCGTCATTCACTTCATCTACCATCACCCATTTCCGCCGTCGCAAGGCTCGCTTCTCTCCATTCCAACAGCATGCACACAAAAGCCTCGCATTACCCTTGATCACGAGCAAAGAACCCCGTTGGAATTCGAAATGTCTCCCTCGTCCTTATAAGGCACTGTATATTTGAGAAATGAAATTTCTGCAAGCCCCATACTCCCGAGGATGCTCCTGCCAATCATTCTTATACTGTACTATCCCATGTTTCCCCAAAACGTGAGACAGGTCTTGCATAAAAACGTACATCAGGAAATTTACAGAGCCTGTTTTCGTTCCAGACTTACATGCTGGGGTGAACGGGAACATTATGGACGGATTTTAAAAATTTACAATCGAAGACGATTTGAGGCTGAACACGTGAAATTTTCATTCCTAAATTTTCCACTGAGAGCGGCCATAAAATGATTTTTTTTTGCGATTTTTACTGAAACAATTCATTCGAATCTAAGGGTTCCGTTGATGGGATGAACTTCGTGAGACCATTCAAGCCGCGAGAATAAGGTAAGGGCAAGCGTGTTTTTAAAGCATTACTTTTTATTGAAACGTGCGTTTGAAAACCAAAGCATTTGAAACAATGGTATTAAAATAATTAAAATTATAATTTAATGAGTTTAAGCCACAAAGCGACAGCATGAACCGTTAATAAGAAAAATATATCACGGGCAGAAACTAGGCCTTGGATAATGTTTTAGAAGAGGAAAAAAAAAAGGGAATGAACCATTGCTCTTGGAAAACTGCAAAATCGACTTGAATCATACACAAAATAATCACGGGGAAAATTTGAAAATGACAAAATATGTAGGAAAGTTTGTTCTAAAAACAAAATAACATTTTCGATTTCTTGTCTGGCCTGAAAAAGTTTGAACAGCTCAAAACATGAGTGAAGAACTCGCTCCGTAACGGGACATTTTTCAGTAAATTATTATTTTTTTAAATAAAAATCCGGGGGGAAAATCGCTGAATCTTACACTTGCATGGGTTAAAACTAAATCATACATTTTTTGTTTTGTTTACAGAGGTGCCTACTCTAGAAATAGCCAAGGTCAATCAGAAGTGGGACAACCCTCGTAAATCCAGACAAACAAGCACAAACCAGCGACAAATCTTATCATCCTAGTAATTTAAAACCGCTTTCTAAAATTCAAAGTACAGTGATTTAAAATTACTTTCAAATTCAAAGAATTTGAAAGGCATTCAAATATAAATTGATTTGAAAAGCGGTTTTAAATTTCACTATGAGAAACGTGACATAGAAATAACTAAGTAAACAAAAGCAGGGAATAGATATCACGATCAAAAGCACGGCGGGAAATCAGGTCATCCGAGGGAAAGAAAGAAGGGAGTTTGAGCGAGGCACTAAACAAATAATGCTAGCTACACGACAGAAGTTCGTTCCGCAGTTCGTGAAAGTCACTCTTAACTTCAAGTGCATGATTCCTGCCTTACAAAGTTTGACATCAAAGCATGATGTTTGCCCGACATTTCATATCATGGAGCTGACAACATACGAACATTTCCCCACGGCACAGAACCGAAATCAAGGAAATACCACGCGATAGAATACGTAATTTTCGGAATCAAGAAGAGAACTAACGTGAAAAAAATGATAATTCACTCACCGAGTGCTTCCAGTTCTGTCTTCTCCACGAACGGGTCAGCATGGGGCAACTGCAACGAAAAGAAAATCGATACGTATCAATAAACAAGTCAGGATGATTATTTTTTCACGAACTCCAGCGTCACGCGAAAGAAACCCTCCAGACCCATAAATCATCCAATCAATAATTCGAAAGTCCCCGCAACACGGAAAACGGTTATCTGAGACGCATTACATTGGGCTCACGAAAATCAATTTCCAGGATGGAATTACATTCCGAGACCTTTTACGGAATTCACGAGAATCATAAGACGCATTTCGCTGGATTTCCACTCGGAATTATAATACGACGATCCACTCGAAGGCTAACAGATATCAAAAATTTTAAATTATGAAAACTTGGAAAATTCGGCCATATTTGACCGAAGTTTACAAAAAGGGGATGAAGTATTCTATAAAAGTAAAACATAATTCTTTTTCAGCCGTTGGAGAGTATTTTTATTCCTCAATATTTTTAGAGCATGAGCGTACTTCAAAATTTTTCTCAGGTTAATCTTCGATCACATGAAATGAAGAACAGTCTTGCGGCAAACACAAAGCTCTTGAAAAACATTTTTTGAAGATTAATTTCATCATTTCTAGCGCAACCAACGTGAACATCTAATTTTTAATATTTAGAACTTAATTGTATCAAGATCGATAGGATGATGACTCAATGATGTGAAACATTAACTGTAAGACTTTTCAAGCTTGTATAAGACCCGCGCTCCTACAGATATCAAAAATTTGAAATTATGAAGACTTAGAAAATTCGGTCATATTTGACCGAAGTTTACAAAAAGGGGATGAAGTATTCCAAGACTTTTGAGCACGGCATTTTCACGTTTTCGTGAATCCTTAACGGCCATCAAATAAATACCAGAATCCCCAATCATGTGCAATTTTTCCGGATAATTTTTTTCAAACTTTCTGGGCCAGTCGTCCAGGTGGTCCTGAAATGGGGTCCCACTCGATACCAATATTTCAAAAGGGTTTAAGAATCAAATCAACAATCTCCTAAGCAGAGAGATGAGCTTCCCACGACCTTGACAAGGCACCGGGCTGCCTCATTTATTCTCCTACAAATTTCCTTGAATTTCACAAGTCAGTCGGGCTGAGTCATGATTTTCGTCTAAATTTATCGCAGTTTTTCTTGTCGCATACAAAATGGGGTTTCGACCCAAGATTCTGCTCTTGGCTGTGATCATCACCACGGCCTTGCTTTGGAGCTCAGTGGCAGACGCCAAAGACTCGACAGGAACGAAGCAACGAACCGGGTCCAAAGTCCCACTGTCCCCAAATGCTCGACTTCGCGGACAACAACAGCAAAAACAACGAGATGTTTTCTTCGCAGCTTATCAAATCGGGGTTAATGGAGCCTTTTTTCAAATTTTAAAAATCAGAATTGAAATAAGATTTTTGCTTCGTATTCACAGGAAGGTATTCCGCGGTGGATTTGGTTAACGTGCTTGTGGTCAATCCTGCTTTTGGCGTGCACAGTCGTCGCGGTTTCTTACGTGCTCGGAGCAGTTTTCCACGTCTTCAGCAAAGATATCAAATTGAGTTTCGAAAAGCCAGTGAGTGAAGATTGTCACTTCCGACAATTATTGCGGGCTTCGTGTTTTCTAAAATTCAGGAAGTCGTTCGACCTTCATTTTTGGCATAAGCAGCTCACAAATTTCTATTTACTTAAAAGAAAACAAAATTTCGGAGCTATCCTAGTTGGGGGGGACCCAGACTACTAGCTCCATCTACGAAGAACAGTGCGTACACCCTTTCACGCGCGCTTAGCCCTTATACACTCCAATTCTCCAACAGCCCTGCGGTGCTGCTGGTGAGGCATACTATCCTCAGCCTTGCCACCGGTCCGATTTTATTCTCTGTGCATAGGTACAAATCCAACTGTGCATTTGAATTAAAATGTGAATTGACACTGCCACTGTTATTTCTGATTCTGCTGAGACTGAATTTGGGGGGCAGTTAGGTAAAGTTAGGTTATATTTTAGTTAACATTAATACATATTTTAACTAACATAACCTGACCTAACCTAACTTTACCTAACCGCCCCCCAAATTCAGTCTCAGCAGAATTCCAATAAAACAATGCAAGTGTCAAGTTACGTCGAAATTCACAGAGTCAGTATAATGAATTAGAATCAAGAATAAAATGGACTGATGGTAAGGCTGATGATAGCATACCACAGGATCAACAGAACAGGGTTGATGAATGAGTGGAGTGTGTCCGCCAAGAACGTTTCGTGTGCCGTTCTTAGCGACATCTATATAGACGTGGTTTTGCGCTTGGGTCCCCCAATCAAGGAAAGTCATGTCATTCATTTACGCTTCAACCTGTCTCTTATTTTAATACGGAAAAACAAAGTTTTCTAAGTTCTTGAACTTTATGACCGTACTACCAAACAATGGAACAGCTTATAACATGAAATAAGTCTGCAGTTATTCAACTTTAAAGCGCGATAGTAGAAGAAAACATGCGAACAGCTTAAACTTTCCCAATTTTTCCGGCATTCGTTCCATAAAATTGGGGCTAAATTCAGCACCAAAACAGACATTTCAAGAACAGAGAAAATACTTTCCGAGTCTAACTCAACCCAACGCTAAGATATTACTTTTAACAGTACACGGACCACCAATGGAGAAACCTCTTTTCATATGCCTCTCACACGTTATTTCAAAGAGACCAGAAAGTAATGAGCGACACATTCGTCTCTTGCTGGGGATATCACGAAATTGAACACGACAGGTGGAAACGCGCGGAAGAAAACACAGTACGGTACAGTATATTGAAGCTGAACTTCAGATGATAAAGCTCGTAGCAGCAGGGATAATCCGAGCATATTGGAAAATATACGAGGAGTTTCTCAAAAGTCTTGGGAATCGCACGAAAATCTTCATAGCAGATAGCAGACGTATTAAACAAAAGCATAAAAAAATCAAAAATGTATCAAGTTCCGAATATTTTATTATCTGCACAGAACACGGAAAACAAATTACCGAATCTGTTTTGTTTTATATACGGACTTTCTGTTTCGAATAATGCGTGTGGGACATTTTCTTCTATCGTTTCTTTTCTCAAGGGGTTCTCTGCCAGCCACAAACATGAATTGCGAATTCTAGAAAAGAATAAACTATTCCCACTACTTTATCACGACTTCGAAAATTGGCTTTTCAAATGGATGTATTTTTCTTGAAGAAAGGTGCGGAAATACGTTTCGTGCGTCCGAGAGAAATACATGCATACTGATTGCAGCCATTTTGAATAAGGCCCCCCGAAAACACCTGCACTTGTCTTCTTGATGCTTTCCCAAAAAAAAAAAAGTCTCACCGAAATATCTACGTGAAAGCTTAATTCATGATGCTTTCCATGGATGAAAAGTAGGACCATCGAAAGGTTTCTGGCGGCATTTTCAACTGAAATAACATTTTTTTAAATCATCAACTAAAACAGTGAAATCTCGAAGCCAAAAGTCAAATCAAAAATTTCTTGGGATTCCCCGAGGGTATTCATGTGGAAGACCTCACGATGACAATATCACAGTACAGTACTGTACTCGTTTCAAAAATGTTCACTGCTTCTTCTGTTATTATTTTTTTCATCACAGGAGAATTTCAAGTATGACAAATTGGAGCAAGAATTTTGCGACAACCCGATGAGGGCTCTCAAGTGGTCTCAGGGCCGGGGACTCCTGAGGAAGGATTGCCCCCTGTGTTACCAGAGCGTCAATCCCGAGTTTTCGGCGGATGACCAGGTTAGCTTCGACGGAAGGATCACGTGCCCCAGTTGCATGGCCCGGGTTCAGTTCCTCGACTGTTCCTGGTTCGACCCGCTCGATATCGACGTTTGGAAGGCGATTGGAATTATGCACCACTGGGCCGCTGGGGTAGATATCAAGGTTCGTTCCTATGCTATGCTAATTACGAAACTAATGCCCCTCATGCGTGGATTTAGAGGATTAATCCCGAAATCCAACGTCGTAATCTTTTACAATAACCGACGAATCCTTTCATGTATTGAACCAGATTTCAGTCTGAAAACTATATTTTTCAGTACAGCATCGTGCCAAAAGTAGGATCATCCGAAAAGCCTAGAATTCCGATACACACGTACACAAAAGACCAGAAAGGATACCA
The DNA here is from genome assembly GCA_905338405.1 of Notodromas monacha. Lineage (NCBI taxonomy): Eukaryota > Metazoa > Arthropoda > Ostracoda > Podocopida > Cyprididae > Notodromas > Notodromas monacha. The sequence goes on along the minus strand of CAJPEX010001480.1, from coordinate 45,473 downwards.
AAAATATTTTGACAGGAACTTTGTCCCCTGGTAAGCAAGTATCCCAATCAAAATAATCCGCGGGACCAAAAAACAAACTTGATTCCTATTCGCCGAAAATTTTAGTTCAGACTTATAACAATTCCTGCTAAATAGTGAACTTCTCGGGCAGCCTTAACAAAGGAGTATCATCAAATTAAAAATTTAAGATCATGGGCATTGTTGTGAAGACGAAATACTCAAACTCTTGAACTGCCAAAAAAATGCATGTCAAGCCCTAGTTCTGAAAATGAAATCCCACCGTCTTTCGCGAATTGGGTACACTCACAACTTTATTCCTCGGTTTATAGGGGCAAGAAGATGGAAAACACAATACAACCAGAACTAATGAATTAACCCCCCCTGTGCCATACTATACCGTATTTAAAAACGACTCATATATCCAAATTCCGATCTTCCATTAATCTACTTTCGACTGTATTCGTTTCAACTTCAGAACAAAAATACCGAACCGAAGTCACGATCCAGGCATCAACAAAACTAGTTCACAATCAATTAAACAAAAAGAATTCCGTTACATCCGAAAGAATTCCGTTACATCCGAAAGAATTCCGTTATATCCGAAAGTATTCCGTTAAATCCGAGTTTGAAGAGGAAATAAATGAAAGCTCGAAGAGCTCTTTGCTCGTCGAATTCGACCATTTTCTGTTCAAATCTCCCTCAATCGGTAGAGAGTTTCGGAACGTTGCCTAATACACATATATGTCACTGGAACTTAGCTGAAGCGGACATGTTTCTTTTCTCTAAAAATAAATCCATGAAAAAAGAACAAAAAAGCCTCTTTCACCGGACTAAACCTTCAATTTCCCCGAAGGAATGTCCCAGCGGGGAGCTTCACGTTAAGCATACATTCAATGTAGAAAGACTCAAAATTCTCCCGACATCAATCAATCAATCAAATGTACATGAAAGAAACTCTCGTTCCACTCCTTAACATATCCAGACTGCGTCGAAAAAATTGCTGCTGGACGACGACACGACAGCCAGTTGGTACATGAAATGCATGGAAGTCGCACAATGCACTTTGCAGTTGTGCTTCAGCGACTCCATCATCGCGGATAGAGACCATTACAGATCGCACAGACTCACGATCGCGTGTCCACATTACCGCATCGGCGGGCCCAACAAGGTCGTGGAATTCAAGATCGCCAAGAAAAATGAGATTTTCAAAAACTACGCGGTTGTTGTGGCCATTGAACGGGACAGTTTGCGAAACATCGTGCTGCCAACAAAGGTGGTGAGTCCGAGAGGGATGCTCGCCTTCATCAAGGAGCGAGTTTTGGACGGCACGAAAATCATGTCGAGGTGAGTGTGGTCTCAAAAATTATAAGATTTTTTTGTGGTCAAAAATTATAAAGATTTCTTTTTGTGGTCCCATGGGGTTCTCTCCCCAAGTTTATAGGGGTTCTCTACAACGAAATTCTTTCAAAAAATATTTTTTTCCTGGTCCTTTGATTTTCGTTGAGAGATTCAACCTGTACAGGATGATTGCGAAAAAGCATCTTCATTTTGGAGAAATGAAAGGAACATTAACCCGTGATCATATCCCGAGAATAAGCTCGGAAATTAGTTGAAAAATATTAATCTTCCCTCAGCGTCGAGCGAAAATAGCTAGCTGATGAAATATAATTACACTCCCAATTTTCTCACTCGATGAACATTCTTCCGCCATTAAATTTTCTCCAAGACCCCCCCCGGAAGCAAGTACTGTACTATATTTTCCTCCCCGAAACATTCAAATCTAAATTCATGAATTTCCACAAAATGGAAGCCTACATTGCATGTTAAGTACGGCATTAAAGTATTTTTGCATTCTAGGCGCCATCGATTATGCGACGCACTTTAATTGCATTGCACTTGATCAGAATCATAATTTCATGCTTTTACTTACGCTCCGAGGAATTTTACATCTCGGACCCCTCATCAGAAAATGATTGCGAATATTTGCAATGCAGATGCAGAAATTGTTTTACTTGAAAATATGCGTTCAAACGCAACAGCGCAATTTTCAAGCAATATCACAGACTTCATTGAATATAAAACGGGACACAAATAGTGAGGCCCCATTCTTCGAAGCGAACCCCTAGACTGGAAACTGTCTTAAATTCGAGTAAATACACGTATATAATTTACCGCATTGCGAAATAAAAATCCGTCGGGGACGTTGGAGACTTGAAAGACAGACAGCACAGAAGTTATATGACGCCCCGATTTATTTATTTTTCGTTGACACCTTAAGTTATTATGTTTTCGTTGACGCACGCTCCATTCTATTTTTTGTTGACGTGCCAATTTCTTTTTTTTTTTTTTTGGCACCATACAGATATTTCGAGGACGCCAACGTGCCTCTCCCAGCAGGCCAGTACAAAAACTTCCACGTGCCCGACGCCGGCCGCCCCCGCGACAAAACCACCGGCGAAGGGATCCACCTCGACACCGCCGACGACATGCTCGAGTTCCTGGGCCAACAGTTGGGCACTGCGACCCAACGAGCAGTCTCGACACCGCTCCAACTCCTGGCCATCTACTCGGCCCAGTTTGCCTGGCGTCGCACCTATTTGCCAGACGACGACAGCGAACACGACGCCGCGTTCCAACAATTCCTCGGCCACGTTCGACGCGCATTCCCAGTGGTGAGTTCCTACTATGACGCGGACGTGGACGAGGATGAGAGAGAGGAGGAGGAGGAAGAGGAGCCCGTGATGCCGTCGCAGGCGGCGGCGGCCAGAAGTGGCGCCGGCGACGGAGAAGATGACGACGATGAGGAGGAGGAGGAGGAAGATGAGGATGAGCAACAGCAGCAGGAGCGAGAGAGGGGGATTGAGGGCGAGGAAGAGGTCGCTAGCAACGACTAGACACGCGATTGCATGATTTGGATATTCCGTTCCAATCCCATTAGTATTCTGGTTACGGAATTGTATCAATATTTATTGAATTGATCTTCGATTCCGCTGGATTATTATTTCTTTTTTTTTTATTGTTGTGAACAAAATTTCTTAAACATGTCGTCGGTTGTCTCACAGAAACTTCGCGCATCGAACTCGAGGCTTTGAACGTACACAATCTGGTTCACTTATCAATATTCGAGTGGATGTGACAGATGAACAAAAATCAAAAGATCTGTAAACAGTTTTCACCTTAATCCAAGTCCAATCGCGATATCCATTCCTCCCGGATTCAAAATACATGTTATCGCATCTGATATGCTACTCTTGCTTCGAAATTACACATGAAAACCACTATGAATATATAAAAAACTCACGTCGCAGAAGCATCAATAGAATTTGGGCTGTTCCTCATTCATTCCACTACCATTTAACGACTTACCGATCCGAAAGAAATATAGATTTTTCAACAACGGCAGCCTCTGTGCTTTCCTGCATGACGTTTAGGTTAGTAGGGATTATTTAACTGTAACGACCGCCAAAATCTTTCTTTGAAAACTATACGTGCTTAAGTTCCGTGGCGCTTTTGACAAAGAAAGGAAAACCAAATAATAAAATTGGATTCGAATGACGTGTTACGTGCTGCTCATGGGTCAACTTGGGATTACATTGCGTCATACAGGACAAACCATCGAAATGGAGAGAAAACCAGTTCATAGGAAAACGACTTCATCGCACACAGGAAGAATGTCAACTGTTCTGCTTTATATGACATTCCGCGGTTTTATCTAAATCAGAAAATTCCCTTTCGCGGCAATAAAAATTTGAAATTATCCTCTAGACAGAACCTTCGGATCAGCGGATCACTCCACAATCGAACAAATTTGCACATCGTACAACCCATATGGCCAACCAGACCAGAAGCGCGATTTGGAACCTTGCCAGCGATTCAAAGAACGTGATGTGCTCTTCCATGACCGGATTTCTGTTGATGAATCTGACATCCACGCATCTGTTTTTCCATTGCATTATTGCGTTTTTCTTCAGAATTATTTTTCTCTAGCCAAGGAACGTCAGAAGAATGAGGGTCATCTAAACAATAATCCCAAACTTCCAATTATCTTGGCTTATGATTTCCTCCGATAATAAACGATTCTACGGACAACCGAATCCTGATTTAAAAATATGATCATCGGGTGATGAAATACTGTATCAGCGATAAAAAAAATTAATTTAATTATCTTTCACAAGCTAGCCCATCACAGGGAATTCCAAATGAAAACGTTCAAATTTACGGTCAGCTCCGTTTCCTTTCAATGAATCAAAATATGGTTTTGGCCAATGAAAAGATCGGATTATCGGAATTTTTACCTTCGTTAAAAGAAACACGAATCCCGTATACATTTCCATGGTTAATTGCTGTCTTAAAACCACGTTTCTGGAGAAAATTCCAAGGCCTTGGCATCAACAAAATAGAGTGAGCTAAGAAAAAAAAACCATTCGAACAGTCGAGAAACGAATTTTTAAGTCAGATAATTCAGATGAACAATGAGAATTCAGATGGACAATGAGAATTCAGATGAACAATGAGTATGCAGATAAACAATTAGAATTCAGATAAATAATTAGAATTCAGATAAATAATTAGAATTCAGATAAACAAAGAGAATTCAGATAAACAAAGAGAATTCAGATAAACAAAGAGAATTCAGATAAACAAAGAGAATCCAGATAAACAAAGAGAATTCAGATAAAGAGAGAATTCAGATGTCTGAACATTAAGATTATAAAATCTGAGAATTAAGCTAAAATCTGAGAATTAAGCTAAAGTCTGAGAATTAAGCTAAAGTCTGAGAATTGAGCTAAATTCTGAGAATTGAGCTAAATTCTGAGAATTAACAAAATTATAAGAATTAAGATAAAGTATGAGAATTAAGATAAAGTATGAGAATTAAGATAAAGTATGAGAATTAAGATAAAGTATGAGAATTAAGATAAAGTATGAGAATTAAGATAAAGTATGAGAATAAGATAAAGTCTGAGAATTGAGATAAAATCTGATAATTAAGGTAACATCTGAGAATTGAGATACAGTCTGAGAATTGAGATACAATCTGAGAATTAAGATACAATCTGAGAATTAAGATACAATCTGAGAATTAAGATACAATCTGAGAATTAAGATACAATCTGAGAATTAAGATACAATCTGAGAATTAAGATACAATCTGAAAATTAAGATACAATCTGAGAATTAAGATAAAATCTGAGAATTAAGATAAAATCTGAGAATTGAAGATACATTCTTGACTGCTTCATAGCTATACATATTATGCACACTTGAAGAAACGCGCAAAAACTCAAGAGAGGCGATGACAAATAACGGTTTTCATCAATATGCTATATCAGGCACCGCCGAACAAACTACGCACTTCTTTTCGTGCCTTTCCAGTATCAATTTTTCCGGCGAATCTAAAATGCAATTATATTGCTATAATTTTTTCTCCACAAGAAAGGAGTCCGTTGATTATTCTCTTCCAATTCATCTCTTTGAACACTGATTCCAACTCTTGCGCCAACTGCGGCCAGGATTGGCACAATTGGATGAAGAACAATTTTAAAAGATTCAAGTTGGTCGCAAGCATTTCTGCACTTCACCTGCAAATCTAGTACGCCATCAACGGTACAACGATTGTAAGGCGTATCCTGATTTTCGGAAGAACATTTTCAAAAAATAATATAATCTCATCATGTACAATTGTTGAAAAAAAAAGCCTTACTTCGGGCCTCTGTCCGACAGCGACGATGTTGAATGGGGCACAATTATACTGTAGTACTTTAAAACGAATTGTTCGTTAAACGGAAGCAAGTTCACCGGTCCCAGTGACTTGTTCGTAACGATATTTCCCAATAAAAAAATTTAAAAGTGCATCTCATACGTAGGTGAGCAGGTATAAGGGCAATCTCCAGGAGTACATCGGGTGCTGTAAAAGTGTCGAATAAACTGCAAAGGAAAGCCAGGGATCAAGTGAAACCCCACAAGTGCGGAAATGTTTCGCTTCCGATCAAGTGCCGCGGATTCCCAGAAGGAATCGCCGGCGGCCCAAAACCTTCAAACTGAACTCACCCGACGATTAGCGCTGTCAGCACTCAGGGACCTCTTGAGAAATCGCCTGGCAAGTACAATATTGGAGCGAAACCGACTCCTGGACCCAGTATTGGCTCGCTTGTACCTCGACATTGCACCACCGCCCTCAAAACACTTTTACAATGCTCAAAAGCACGACAAGAGCACCAGAATGAATAAATATTACAGGGTTTTTTTTCTTCTTCTTTTTTAATGAGAGGAAAGGATAACCAACTCGGCACGATCAGCTGCTGCTAGATACGCGGAATGCGTCGTAGGTAATACGGATCCAGGTCCGGAGGAACCCAGTGGTATACTTTAGTCCACACAAAAGAAGGCCGACGTGGCTGGCTGGTATGCGCGATGAGAGTGAAACCCGGGATCGGGGGAGGGGGGTGTGCTTTACGGGGTGGGGCTGAGGGGGTTTCAGTTCTCTTCCGGGAAACGTAGCTGCGTCGTGACGCGCATGGGCCGTCGACTAGATAGCGAGCGAACGACAGTTGTCGGGAGACGACGACGACCGACCGACGAACCGACCGACCGACGGCGACGACGTAGTGCAGGGAAGGCGAAGATAGAACTAGAAACTGCGTTCCTGCCCTTCGCCTTCCGTTTTTGCTTCCACTTTCGTTCCTTGACCCAAGTCTCGCGTGTGCACACGGGCGTTTCCACAAGTTTTTTTTTTTCTTTTCAGACTTGATGCGAGAAGGTTCTCAGCTTGTGTTTAGCTCGCACTCCCACAATGTGCTACCCCCGGAAACTCGTCGCACGTAGACGCGACACGATTAGAATAAAAATAAACACGCTAAAATTTAAATTTGCGTTGTTGTTAGAACTAATATATTTTCTAAATTTAAAATCATGGGTAAAACGACGAAATTTCGTTTTTTTTAAAAGCTGGCCTGACACATTTTTTGGCGCCCTGTGACATGAGTAAAGAATTCTGGCGGTAGCTGCAAACTTTTCACTCACCATAATGCAAGCAAATTGAAACTTTTTTTTTAATTTTGAAAAAAAAACAGGACTTTGGAACATCATGGGCTATCTCACGAATCTTCTTTTAGGATCATACTTACTCTAGAATTATCAGAGCCGCGTTCGAACCGGGACAACCCGAAGGTACATTGAAAAGGTAAATTCATCAAGTGATAAATTCTAATGGATCAATTATTAGTGCACTAAAGGTAGTGTATATAAGCACTCAAATGAGGGATTTAAACTAGAATTTATTCACAAAGAACTATGAAACAATAATTTGCAATAATGATCTCAGATTTCAAAATTACTTCTCCATATCAGAAATTTCGAACTCAGGAAAGTTGAAGGAGTAAAAAATGACATTATTACAGAAACTTGCCGCCAAAATAGGGTGTCTTCATGCAGACATTCAGTTATTCGTTTGGTAATACGTTTTCGAAAATATGAACAAAAGTTTCCCAGCAAAAAAAAAATAGATACTTCACGTCAACGTGATGTTACTTTCAAAACCTTTAGGAAAAGTTTTGAATGCATATAGACTCAGGCTTGAAAATTCCGCGTTTAAGGCAATCAAATACAGCGAAGTTAGCATTTGAGCGATGAAAATCAATTCGATAAAATCGATCGAGCATTGGCGCTCCAGCTTCATGTCACTTTGTACTCGAACCTATGCTAAATTTTCTAAAACTAAAATCACGGAATTGAATAAAGATATTTAGACTGAAACTCAAAAATTGGAAATTTAAAAAAGAATGTTATCTTTACAGATACTGTACAGTAGCAGGGTTGATCGGTTGTGAGTTTACAATGTTTCATGAAAGTCCGAGAACTTCCAAAACTACCCACGTATGCGTGCCCCACGTTCTACCTATATATTCTGCAACGCAGTAGTTTGTTCATTCGCCTCCCGATTCTTCGCCCGGGCTTTCGAATTTTCTTCAGTCGGGTGTCGGGTGGCCCATGGCATACGAAAGTTCGGGATACCGGCAAAATTCTCCACACGACAACCCCGAAAGTGAGGAGGCTTTCTTCTTTTCACCCGACCCCCATCACAAATAAGCCGGTTCCATGCGGATGCCATCGTCACTCACGACGCTTTCCTTTTGTATGCCTCTTTTACCTCATACCGACAGTATGCCGACGAACGTTGAAGAGCGAAATTGCGAGCGAAAATATGAAGAGGGAATACTTTCCTTCAATGAAATTCAATCAAATTCGGAATGACACCACCATGACAATTTCGTGGATCAAAATGTACGGACGCACAAAAATTTGCACCAGCTAAAGATCCCCATAGAGAGAACATTTCGTCGGTGGAAACTCGATCAAAACCGACTTCGTACTTTCAAATTCCATAAACAGTACAGTACTGTACTTGAAACGACAGAGTGAACAGACACCGAAGCCGACAATTTGAACCGAATATCAAAATTTCTTCGTCCAAATTATGAACTTTGTTACATAACCCTATTCAAATCGAGTTCAAACGAATTCAAGTCGAAACAAATACGATTGACTCGAGTGGTCGACTACAGCTGAAAAGGACCGCCTGAAATACAGTAAAATATTGTACTACAAGAAAGATGAAAGTCACGAATCAAGAAACATTCCAAAATGAAAAAGAACATCAAAGGTACATTTCTTCCATGAAACTCGATTCCAACTGAGTTTCGTGCGCTCAAATCGAATTTACTTGAAAATGGCGTCAACTCAGAATGCACAACACAAGAGGGAAAAAAACTCCAACATCATGAACAATAGCCCCAAAAAAGCAATTGACCGAGAAGAATTAAAATTATTCGTGGGTAACGAATTCCTTCCTTAGGGCTTCCTAAAAAATTTCTTTCGCGCAAAACACCACAGTCAAACAAAAAATACGAACAGGCATTTTTGGATGGACCCTCACTTCCCATGCATTTTTCTGCCAGTCGCAATAGAGGGCCCGACGAGGGCATTCACTGACTATTGTATGGCAAAATTAATCCGATCAATCTTGGTCAAAGCAGATTCATTTCCCAATAAATCCTGACCAACGCCGACGGACACCACGGGTTTTTCTTTTCTGCCTCAGGGGAATCGATACGCTACTGTATGAGCATAAACACAAGAACGGGTAAATTTCGGACGGTATGAAAACACACAATTAAATTCGCGCTGCAGAGAAACGGGACACTGGGGAAAAGTTGCGGGAATTCTGGACTCCCGTTTCTTCAACAAAATATTAGTTGAGGATCAGTCAGAATTAAAACTCGTTTCGACGTTACACTAGGCTTTTCTTCACTCACATCAATTCTAGATTAATCGCTTGAAAAAAATCAATTCATTGAAAAATGTCAAATTATAACACTACACTAACTACAGTAATGATAAGTGAAATGAAGAAAAAAATTCTCCTTCCTTGGTATACATTTAACAATCTGAAAATTGTTGTCGCCAACTCAAGAATTCTAATAAACAAAGGCAATTACAGTATCAGTTTGCAGCGCTAATTCCGAAGAGCAAGAAACTAATGATCCAATAACCAGTTGAAACTAGAAAAAAGGTCAGTCGCAGGCAGAGCTGCTTAATTAGTTTTGCAGATATCTCTGGAACCCCGCATTAATCAAATCAACGCACC
>CAJPEX010001480.1:0-35806 GCA_905338405.1 Notodromas monacha | reverse complement strand
ATTCAAGTCGAAACAAATACGATTGACTCGAGTGGTCGACTACAGCTGAAAAGGACCGCCTGAAATACAGTAAAATATTGTACTACAAGAAAGATGAAAGTCACGAATCAAGAAACATTCCAAAATGAAAAAGAACATCAAAGGTACATTTCTTCCATGAAACTCGATTCCAACTGAGTTTCGTGCGCTCAAATCGAATTTACTTGAAAATGGCGTCAACTCAGAATGCACAACACAAGAGGGAAAAAAACTCCAACATCATGAACAATAGCCCCAAAAAAGCAATTGACCGAGAAGAATTAAAATTATTCGTGGGTAACGAATTCCTTCCTTAGGGCTTCCTAAAAAATTTCTTTCGCGCAAAACACCACAGTCAAACAAAAAATACGAACAGGCATTTTTGGATGGACCCTCACTTCCCATGCATTTTTCTGCCAGTCGCAATAGAGGGCCCGACGAGGGCATTCACTGACTATTGTATGGCAAAATTAATCCGATCAATCTTGGTCAAAGCAGATTCATTTCCCAATAAATCCTGACCAACGCCGACGGACACCACGGGTTTTTCTTTTCTGCCTCAGGGGAATCGATACGCTACTGTATGAGCATAAACACAAGAACGGGTAAATTTCGGACGGTATGAAAACACACAATTAAATTCGCGCTGCAGAGAAACGGGACACTGGGGAAAAGTTGCGGGAATTCTGGACTCCCGTTTCTTCAACAAAATATTAGTTGAGGATCAGTAAGAATTAAAACTCGTTTCGACGTTACACTAGGCTTTTCTTCACTCACATCAATTCTAGATTAATCGCTTGAAAAAAATCAATTCATTGAAAAATGTCAAATTATAACACTACACTAACTACAGTAATGATAAGTGAAATGAAGAAAAAAATTCTCCTTCCTTGGTATACATTTAACAATCTGAAAATTGTTGTCGCCAACTCAAGAATTCTAATAAACAAAGGCAATTACAGTATCAGTTTGCAGCGCTAATTCCGAAGAGCAAGAAACTAATGATCCAATAACCAGTTGAAACTAGAAAAAAGGTCAGTCGCAGGCAGAGCTGCTTAATTAGTTTTGCAGATATCTCTGGAATCCCGCATTAATCAAATCAACGCACCTGCTCTCTTTGCAGTACGTAATCGACGACGAGGAGGATTTTTTATTTATCTTTTATTTTTACTTGAAATACTGCATTATACTGCGATGGCTCTGGTCCTCTCAAGTTCGAGTGCTGCGAGCTTGTTGAAACGGAACACGATACAGCGACAAACTTCCATAAACAATTCGAGCCATGATAAAGGCGTTTTCGGGATGGGCAATATGGAACCTCCCGAGTTATTCCTTGGCGCAGGCCGCAGTTTCTGCTTAACGGATGGGCAGAGGTGACCCAAGCTTAGGCTCAAGCTGTCGACCTTCCAGAAGCTGCCCAATATGACATATCAATTATTGGGGTCGGCGGAATTTCAAACCCATAATATTATATACACAACAATGAGCTCACGCTTAATAAAACCGAATATGCGTCTGGATTTTTATAAATATATTTACATTATTTTATGGGGATCCCTGTTGGAGGAACCAATTTTTTTCCTTTTTCCATAAGCCGGGAAGGCCGCGAAAGCTGTGTGAAGTGATCTGGGTCATACGTATACTGCATATGGTACTGCGCGACTGATGCGCATGGAAGGCCAATATTTCACCAACCATTGTTATAAACAATAGCTCATTTAATTGTATTTTTCCGTGAACTTATGTGCTCTCTTCCAGTAGAAAAGTATCAAGGCAGTTGTAAGAGGCAGATATTTATATAAACAGCAGCGTTCGTCCGTGGGACACAAGGATCATCCGATTTTCACGAGAAACTTCAGAACCTCGAAGTTCAGATCATCTAATAAAGCGGGTCCATCGCTATTTTTCATTTTCCGAACTGAAAATATTCCCGTAATTTGCATACTGTACATCATATGAAAAAAAGTACGGTTTTAACGTACAAGTACTGGTCGGTATATCCTATTCCGACTTCGTCGATGTCTGCATTAAGAATTGCAATTTCTCCTGATATTTTGCAAGATCTGAGTGCTGCTGAATGCCAGAAAACTTCCGGTTTTAAAAAACGTCAGTACGGAATAATGTCTTGCGGCTTGTTTATAAAGTGGCGTATATAAAGTGCTGCAGTGGGACTTTTATCTGCTTTACCATTTTGAACCTTTTGACTTGTTCAAAGGCCCGTATATATTGTGAAGACAAGCTTTTCCAACGCATTTTCCCCGAAGAAAGCGTCAAAATTGAGTCCACACGAGAAGGGGAGCGATTAAATTAGTCACGAAGAAACAAATTTACTTCTTCGGACGAAAAACTCAATTTGCTTCCATCAGGAAACAGTATTAGCTTCCAATGGACTTGGATCTTCTCCCTACGCAGCTTCTAAGCCAGGTAAATCTAATAAGCCTTTTCCATCGGACAAATAAAGATGGTATATTATCTCAATAGTAAAGTATACAGTAGTAGATTATTGCTCAGCGTCATGAATTCGCACACGACTTCTTTTCAGATTCTCAAAGAGAAATCCACTTGAATATATTAGAATAGCTAATTAAACGGGCCTTCTTCGGTTGCCTTTGTTTTCGATACGAAAATTCCGAAATTTTGGAAGACTGAATCATTTTTCGGTGATTGGAATGACTTGACAAGATGAAGTTAAAGTCCCTCAAGTTCGTCGAAAATTACGTACACCTGTGTGATGATTATCGAAGTTTTACAAATTAAAACGTCTATTATAGCATCGATAAGCAACTACCCAGTTGCCTTGGTCTTGCCTTTGACGCACTATATATTACTGAATATAAAACCAGTAAATAACGCGTTCCACAAACGCGTTAGCTTTCTGTAGGCCACTGATAGATGCCTCAGCGCAGGGATTTTGAAAAACATACAGTAATGTACTTCCTGATGTCATTCGTGAAAGAAAGAAAATTTTGGAATTCCAAAAGAAACCGCAACCATATTTTTAATGGGCTTCTTCTCCGCTGAAATTTCTTCAATCGATTTTTGAAAAACATACAGTAATGTACTTCCTGATGTCATTCGTGAAAGAAAGAAAATTTTGGAATTCCAAAAGAAACCGCAACCATATTTTTAATGGGCTTCTTCTCCGCTGAAATTTCTTCAATCGATTGAAATTCTTGCACAATCCTTCTCATCTAATCGGACTTTCTTTCATCATTCAAAAACTCTTCATTTCCTTTCTGCTCGTAAAATGCTGTAGAAGAGGAAGAACTTTTCGGCGAAAGCCCGAAAATCCAGAGGAAAACCTCGCGGATCCGCCTTTCTTCGAGAGGAATGCAAATTAGCTTCCTCAAAAACTTAGAAAATTAAATAAAAATGCTGTACGGATAATTAAGATTCATACGTGCGATGGGTAGCTCAAAAGTCACAAGACGAAAAGTAAACGTAACATCGACTTTGCACACAATTCTAAAGAAGTTTTCAAATAACTTCACTTTCTCATTAAGGGACACACCGGTGCAATTCAATTTACCATGAATGTCGGGTTAATTTTTAATTACCAATCTTGATACTCGCTCTTGCACGACCTTTTACTTTTTGGGCACAACTGCGTACTTCGGGCTCTGTTTTCAATTTATTTTACGCGCTGTTCGGGTGAGAATCTTATTCTGATTTCAAGTTGATCTGCTGAATGAAAAGAAAAATTATGCTCTACCCTTTCAAGTGAGAGGAAACGCACAACCCTCAAAACTTACGGATCATCCCTCAGACTGTGTCTCGCATCAACTTCCCAGGACTTCGACCGACAAAAATAACCAAAAATACACGCATAAACATGGTTCAGTTGAACAAGGAATCATCGTAACGCGAGACGAGCAAATGAACGCATGGCATAAGAAAAAAAAAGAAAAAGAAAAAAAAAAGACGATAATCACGCACCATCATCGTGTTGGTGGTTATTTTTTCCGACTAAAAGTGTCACTCAAATTTCCGTCGTTGTGGATGTCAAATGAGGGAAGAAGAAAAACGAAAAAAAAAAAACTGTACTGGTGCATTCGTGGCAGTGTAACGCTGCACGACCGTTCCGCGTACTCATATTTTAATTTAAACAGATAAAAATGTGTTACCCTGCCAGGGAAAACATTAACAACCGCATACATTTGACGCTGAACACACTTCATCGACGACAAACTTTCATCGTGCTTCGCATCGCAAGACCCGGTTCAGAAGGATCAAACGGTTCATCTCACGGAGAATAATGGGAGTTGCGTGAAGCTGAGGAGGAATAAATTTGAACACCTCAATTTAAGAAGTTTCCAAGAACTTTTGAAGGCGTAAAGAAATTTTCCCGTCAGACGCAAGCAAATTACAGAAGCTTCTAAGGAAATTCTCAACTTAGAAAGGCGTGGATTGCGATTTTCAAGTAAAAGCTTCTGCCTTGCGTCTTGGGCGGCGAAAAATATCTATAAATCAAATACATGATTAAAAAAAAAACAGGTTCTGTGATCGCTGAAGTTATCGCATGATCAATTCAATCAAATCCTAAACATATGAAGTTATGAACAACAAAAATAACGTTTTTCAACAACAAAAATAGATGGGTTTAGCTGAACTGATTTCAATCGCTCAACATTTTATTCCAGACATGTTTTTCTAGAAGGTTCCCAGATTTTTCAGTCACGAATTCTAACCAAAATTCAAGAAATTTCTTACGAAAACCTACAGTTGACGAAAAACGTTAGATTCAGAACTTCTACGTTCCACAGAAAAAAAAACGTTTTAAAAATACTGTGATCACGAATAATTGAACAAGAATCTTCAGAAAAGCTTAGTCGCATTATACTGACTCCTGATACGTGGATATGACAATTTCAGGAATATTCCTGCCAATTTTCAGCAAATTCAATCCAATGCCTCAGGACTAATGCATGTATTTCAGCACTGGAAGCGAGGAGAAACATGTTCAACAGCCATGCCCAATATATTTTCAAAGATAGGTGGACAAACGACAAACTTTTGCTTTCAAATTCATGAAAGTATTCCTGAATACGAATAAAATTGCGACGCCTTCCGATGACAGGAAGAGCCCGACTTTCCGAGCATCTAAACGCAAGGGGCAAATTTTACTTCTAATAAAAGACATTTTGAAGGAAATGACGGACGAATGGAAATATACTCATCGTTGAGTATCGAAGGACAATTGAACATTTTTGTCGTTTTTTTTTTTGGGTTTCTTATCATCGAAAACGAGAGATCTGATCCTCAGTTCACATACGAATGAATTCACCACATGCGTCATTCACTTGCTCAACTCCAAAACGATTTCTGGTACCGCAGAACTCAAGCTTCATGCGAAATTCAGAGTATAAATGAGCCGCATAATAAACAAATAATAATTCGAGTATTTTTCCATCTAGCAACCTTCCACGAAAGACAAACAAAATTCGGTTTCATTTGAACTGTATTTCGAATCAAGTGACTGATCATGAATCATAGAGGAAATGATCCGAAAGTCCACCAGTACTCAGCTACAGGAAAGTAAATCCTTCGGAAAATTAACAAAGAAAAAGACAGCGCAGACTGAAAGTAATGCACACTCATCGCCCTGCCTGTTGTCACGGGGACTACGGCAATATCCACAGAAATGCCTCGACAATGACGACGCCTAAGAAAGCAGAACTTCATCATCAGTGAAGTAAGAGCTTTTCATGGTCCATTTTGGCAAGGTTCATCACGAGGCATTTCCCCCATTATCAAAGGCATTACAGCCGCGGGTTCTCTTTGCGTCTTCTTGGAAAAATGAAGGGCATATAATCAAACAGTGCTTCTAAAATCAGTGGGACGTGGAACCCATCCCAGGTGGTAAGACTGGATTCTCCGTTGAAAAAGTTGGGAGTAACGTTGAGAGGGTTGAAACACAGCCTTTTGAGCTCTTCTATTATTTTAATGACGATCTTAAAATCGTAAAAAAATATTCAAGAAAAAACGTCTTGCGACTTACAAGTGAACGAACAAGCAATTTTTCGAGTTTTTCAACACAGGAAAAAAGAGCTGACCAGGTCTTTTACGTGGATTTCGCAGCGAATTTTCTTTTCCCCACGGCATGAGCAGAAGTTCAACGCAGAAATGCTTCCTTTTATTCGCACTGCTCGCTTTCATAATTTGCTTTCCATTTAGGCAATAATGCATGCAAAATAAATGTTTTGACTACAAATTCAAATTTCGAAGACCACTCAACTCTCAGACGGATTGCGAAGTGTTTTTCCTCCAAAAATAAAGCCGTAACAGAGCCTCATTTCCTCGTACAGTACTTGCTTCTTTTCTCTCTTGCAATAAAACCTTGGTGAATACCATCAAAGCATGGAGTTTTGGAACGTCTTTAATGGAAAGGAAAGATGGCCGCCCAAGACTGCAGTTGAACAAGTAAAAAAATTATGATTTTTTGTTTTCTTCCAACTTGAACCTTGGTTGTGAAAATCCTACATAAGTAAAGTACATTATTTTCAATACGAAAAGTAAGATAAGACGGAGTATCCTCTCAATTAAAAACATATCGGCAAATCGAGCTTGGAAAGCCGAAACACAAATCCGTGTAAAAAAAAAATCTCGAGCGTCTAGAAATACAGCGTTTGCTTCCTGAACCTTCATTATATGAGAAAAATGGATAAAAACTTCTGAGAAATTTTTTAAAAAATCAACAAGTCTGGCCTCGAGGACTGATTCGAAATACGATTGCCATAGAGGAAGGAGAATTACGCAAATTTTACCCAACTTAGAAAAAACATTTTTGCGCATTTTACACGCTGAAATTTGAAATTAATTTTCGCAATCTCTTCGGCCAATCGAAAAAAAAAAGCGCGGAGCTCACTGAAAAGGTAAAATAAATGCGCATTAAATACGAGAAATGAATTAGTCCCTGCCCAACCACAGCAAAAAAAAAAAGACCTCAACACAGCACATATGGTTGAGACATCACATCGGTATGCCTGTCAAGGAAATGCCGTCCTGGAAATGACAAAGCAATCCAGGTCACGCCCACGGACTTTTCGCAAAGTATTTCCTTCAACAAGTATGAGAAGAAGCAAAACAAGAATCAAACGTGCCTTTGCCCTTTCAACGAGAAGACGGAGAAGCAACACACGAACAAACAAAAATTGCTGTCCATAAAGGGATAAACGCAAGAAACAGATCAACGTTCCGAGCACGTCTTCAAAGGAAAGTACAGTACTGTGCCGGGATTCTTTCCGCATCCCTCGCAATGGAACTCGGACGTCATCCCACACACACCAGTCCTCTGAATGATTACATGAAGCCTGAAGGTGTTCCTGATGCGTTGAAAACAACACGAGGTGATTTCCTCATCTTCCCTCATTAACCCAGATTTATCTAATAAGGAATTACGTTGATTTATTTGCATGTCTCGTTTCCAAGACGGTCCCAATCCTCGTCTGCAGTACGCAATGAGGATAAGAAATACATATTGTACAACGATGACCTCACACAAGTACGAGTGCGAAGAATATGATGGGCGTCAGAAGACCGTGCGCAATTTGAAAAAATAATTCAACAGTCATCTATATTTTTCTACTTCTTTCTTTGTGATGTTCTCCGACGATCTGAACAGATTTATCGGCTTCCTCAAAAAAAAAAAAAAACGAATGGAGAAGACCTTCGAAAACAAAAAACCACCGGAAGTTCAAAGCATGATTCATTCAGAGACGACGTTGGAAACTATTTTAAATCTAGTTTCCATGAAACATGCTCGCTTTTCGACATAATAGTACTGTGCAGCGTAAAAGATAAAACCCCAGAATCACGGATAGATGAACTATTACATCAGAATTTTGTCTGGATTACGCAGAAAATTCATCAGAATCAACGAAAAAATTATATCTGCAGAACATAGAGTAAAATCGGAATGCGTACAAAAATCAGAAACCCGTGTACTTCTCCAGCTCCTTTCTCATGCGGATTTAACCCGTCATTGAAAGCCTAACTCACCGCGAAATTGTAAGTATTATCCTGAAAGAGTCCCTCTCCAAACGTCAGTAATTATTCATCCACGACAAATAATCAAGATACGGAACGGAAAACCAGAAAATAAAAAAACTAAGTCCTTACGTGATTTGTTGACGAATATGCACATTTTTTCTACTCCAAGTGTTCGAATTCTAGACCTGGCGCCATCAACCAATCAAACTCGTCAAAAACGACGGCGCTGAAAGTATTTCAAGAATGATTTTGGCAGATTCACGTCATTACCACTGTAGCAAAAATTAAACCGCATGGCATCTATTTCTACCAAGTACCCAAAGGCCTTAAAGACGACTAAAAATTACAAGAGTCGCAACTTTCCATGGCGGATCGCGAGTCGGAAACGAGGTGAAAGCAGTTCATTCCGAAATAAAATCCGAGTACCGCCCAACTCGAATAGTCTACATCAATCTCCCCTTTCTTCCCACCACCGACTTAATCTCTCGAGCGGGGGTCTCACGGATAATGAGTAAGACTCCATTCGCTCAATTAAGCGACCCTCGAGCCAACAGGCGCGACGGCCGCGAAAATGAGAGCAAAATGCTCCTTCCATTGCCAAAACACTCCACGAATCCATTCATTTACTCGGCAACACATCACCAACAGAGCCAGACGTGGTGGAACCGAATGCTGCCAGACCATGATTACCCGGAAATAACAAAAGCCCAGGCATATCCATCAAGACACGCAGCTTCTGGTCGAAGTCATATCCCAAAACACACACCATAGAGAAGTCTCAGAAATGAGAGTTATAATAACCCTGATGCCGCGCAGAATCCATTTTTACGCACTCACCCCCCTTTCAAAAACGATGAAATTGAAATTTATTCGGGGCGAAATTCAGATTCCCAGAACTCAGGAAAAATCGCATCTTCGTTGAAAATTATTTCCCTATTCGGCAAATTTGGCGAATGCCATGCCTCGTTTTGAAAATTGCCAAAAAACCATGACACGAGTCGTACGAAACATAAAATATTAATTTTGTGAAGCGATTGGAAATTCGAGTCTAAATTCGGTTTCTGCCGCTCCGTCATTCATTTGAATATTTTCGATGTTTCAAACGGGTCAAACATTTTCTGGACATATTTCCACGCCATTACTAGGTCCGTACCAGGCCAAAAATCTTCCCGAGAAATCGTGCAAGAGTTAATCTCGCACTTCATTTTCAAAAAAAATTTTTCAAGGAAACGTGTTAGTCACAGAAACCTTCTCTATAATATGCGTTTACCCGGATAAAATACGATCCACTGAGCACAGAGAGAGTGTGTGTCTTTCGTTCCGTCTGCCAACGAACCGAGGTCGGATTACGAAGCACTATTTGTCGCAGGTCGCTAGTACTGTCTCGTACATCGTGAAAACAAAAAGAACAATCTTTCCTGCTATACATCCCAGCAGCTGGGTGCTGTTTGTGCCCCATTTCCCTTGCTTTTGGGGCATCGGTCTGTATGCCCTTCTGCTGACGTCAGTCGAGTGAACCCCCGGAAGAAAGAGGAAGACGAAAGACACGCACGTGTGTTTTAGATAAGACCATACTCTTCTTCTGGTGTCCATAACATTGCAGACCTTCAACACTGGGAATGACGACGACGTATATGCTCAATGCCTGACTCGCCAGGATCAAGATTGAGCAGAAAGTTAGGTACTGTATAAGCAGAACCCAAAAAAAGAATCAAGACAAGGACACAGCGAAACATAAATGAAACCCAGACAATAAGCCTGCTTGCCGCCCGGAACATTTTCCTAGTTTTCCCAATGATTTCTTGAATGAGTAAAGATGATTGAAGATAAAATAAGTGACTCATGGAAGAAACACTGAAAGCACTAAACAATTACTAAAAATTCACGTGTGCAAGAATTTGAACACAGGTTAAACAGCAAAAAATACAAGATTGAACAGGAATAAAAAAGAGTTGCTCCTCTCACATTGCGGTTTGTGAAGAGTGTGTGTTTTGTTTTTAAATGAAAAATCAGAAGTTTCGAGAAAATAAGAAACCTGTGCTGGAATTTCCCCTCTGAGAACATTCTCTCTACAACACGAGATGCGTACGATACATTACTTGCTAGATACATTAACGTAAACCACATAACTAACAATCTTGCAAGTTTGCTATGATTTAAAAGATCTTCTAAAATTCCTCCTCCAAAAATATACATACAGTACTGTATATATGTTGAAACGGTCCATTTCAAGATCGGGAATTCATCAGGGATAAATCGGATTTATAGAGCACAGATGAGACTATCGGTCGACCAAAACTTGGGAAAATAGGCTGCATCCGATTTTTGCGCGCAATTTAATTTGGAGAAGGATGCCTATACTTTAGTAAACATGGTGGCAGCTCTCGTGATTCGTTGTAAAGACCAAATACGAGACAGGAAGAAAGCCCCAAAAGGAAAATTGGACAGGAGAGAGCAAACAGAGCATATGAGAAAATTACTCTTTCGAGTGGAAAAATCAATCAGGAGGAAATTTTCAAATATTCAAGAACCTGACTGCTCCGCTTCTAAAATATCGTCATACAAATATGCCTCCTCGTATCAGCGAAATAAATTAATGTCTTGATCGTAATTTTTGCAAGGCCTTACTCTCTTGGGTGCTTTCCCACCGAACACGGCACTAACAGAGGAAGGTTCTCGATTCTCTCGAAAAATTGCCACGCGCGATAAAAAAAAAAGGCGTCAATGGAATCCCCTCTTCCTTAATTCATAAGTCCATCAAGAACTACTTAACCGAAGGCCCCGTCATCCATTAATATCCGGAAGTATGGTCTTTTGAGCTCCAGACAAAACCATCAGCGGCTGACAGCTCGTTGATCACAGCTATTTCATAGCCGCTGAAACCCGCGCGCAACGAGGTCTTTCCCATTGCCAGTTATCACTTATCAGGGACAGCCGACCGACCAACCGACCTCGAAGTCGGAAGGAATTGCATCAATGGTCATTTCCAATTCTGAATAATGACCATTTGTAGAACACACACACACACACACACACACACGTAATGCTGGTAATTCAATGCCAGCTGCCGTCACTACGAAAATCGCGGGGGTTGGTTCATGATGATTTTCAAGGCGATTACGGCATTGAGCAGACAACCGGATTCATCTTTTGTTTTACCACAGAAATTGCGCAATTTTTAAAATTTAATTTTCAGTCAAGAGGAAAAAGCAGTAGAATATTGATTATTCCCTATATTCTCAATTGGGCTTATTTAGCTACTAACCACTCCCAAATTGCGAGTCGTTTCGACGACGTGAAGCCGCATATATTATTCAAATTCGAGAAAGTTCATTTTTTCCAGATGATTACCAAGGAATCCATGAAATGATTACTAACACGAGCATCGGAAAGATAGTAAAAAAAGAAAATAAATTCTGCACAACCTCATAAGCGAGGTAAGCTGTCGACTGCAGATGATTTACTGAAGAAAGTTCCGAGTTACATTTCTCGAAAATGTATTGATTTTTTTTTACATTCGCGGGAATGTTGGAAATACAGTATTTTGCTCGGTACGCACAGAATAAGCTCTCTATCCGCTTTCAATAAATTACATCTTCATTTTCAAACATCCTTCATACTGTATGCGTTTTCCGGTAAATGCATCAGCGCCAGAAATTACGATTTTAATTGGCATTGCGGTTTAAAAATACGCCATCCAGCTTATTTTCCTTTCACAGCCACCAAAAAGAAATAAACAAATAGAATTTAAAAACTTGCACAGTACCAAACACGTATCGACGGCATATTATGGCATTCCACAATTGGAGGGGAAAAAAATCTTCAAGAACCCTTCGACAAGTGACAAAGAGTGGGCAGAAGTTTTTCAAAGCTTTCCAAAGATCTTGAAATTATAACCTATCAACGGAAAAAAACAATATTTTGGAGGTACGAACGTGAAGAAAAATCCCACGATCGTTTAACTTTGGTGAACTTCATTTGTCTCGCTGTTTCACAGCGAGTAGCCCGCTCAAGAGTGGCCAAGGAGAGAACGACATGACAAAATCTCATTCCCGCTGGGGAATAACGACGATTAAGCGAAGCGTGGGATCCACAAGGTGCCCTTTTAAATCAAACCCTTTTCACGGACACGATTCACTAACGGCCTTCAGGAAAGAGAAAACTAGAGCCCGGAAACACCATTGGGTTACACGTAGCAAGTGATTAATGGGACGCCAGAAGTTGCATGATCAAAAAGTTCGGGCAAATCCGCGAAAAAAAAAATTCGAATTTGAGGCATGGAAAATACAGTACTGTACTTCACTCGTTCCCGGTTTTGAAGAAGACTTCGACTTAACACGTAATTGAAGTAAAGCGTAGTTTTCAATGCAATCGTCTCAATCTCACACAATTTAAAAATTGAAACAAAATACAGTATATCCACGAGGGTTATCAACTCTTCGCAATCCCAATAAATTTCGGAGGAGAGCTTCTTCATTTAAATACTGTCAATGACACCATCAAACATGGACAAAATTGATTTCTTGAGAGCAATTTATCCAAAAAATTGAATACGCCTTTTTCGTTTAAAAAAAAGTGCTTTCATAATCAAGAATCAATTTCTTTTTTTCCCCTTCAGTCACCGACTTAATCTAATCAAAAACTTGCGAAAGAAATCAGAATACCGTACAGCACTAACTTTCGTGTCCAAGAACTTGAGATGGCAATACAAATTCTCAACTGAGTAAAACCCTCATTATAATGAAAAATATGGCGTTTGTTACCAACAATCATGCACTAAACTTGCCAATCTAAATATCCATCGAACATGGAGACGAAATCGCATACAAGGCGAATCCGGTGTTTTCAAGAACGATTTTAAGCAAGTGCTACTTATATTTCAGTAAATGTACTGATTCAGTATTGGCCTATGCGATTCGATGCTCAGGATAATAGATCACCATCTCCGAACAATACGTTCGATAATGAATTTTTTCACAGCTTCAAAAATGAAAAATTTTTCCAGCCACCCCAGCGACTGAGTACAGATAACTAATCCAAGCAAATTAAAAAGTGCTTAACTTACCCCACATCACCTTCTCAACTCACAGAGAAGGAAAACCTCATACAAAATCCGATCTGATTGAGTTTGTATATTTGGTCACTTTACTGACGACCGTTTTCCACTCTAAGCTTGAAATAATACAAAAAATCGTCCACATTTCCTGCCACACAAACTCATACCACCAAGCGTTGACAAGAGCTTCCACAAAATCAAAATAGAAGATGTGATGAGCACAAATACAGAACTGTATTCCATGACAAACACAGGTCACTCGGATAAAAGCACATTCGAAACCCTGAGGGGAATTTCAGAAGCTAGAAAAGCATTCCAGGCGACTGATCCCGATGGAAATCTAGACTTTCCAAATCGAATTTGGAGGAGAGATTTTCTAGCTAGGAAAAGCCGAAGATGCCGGAGCGAGCATGCCACCTTTCTGGCAATTTCTTTTTTCAAGCAAAACACGCTCTAAAAAAGTCTAGATCTAAAACATAAGAAAACAACTTTTGAATTACCCGTATTTCAAAAATTATTAAAAGCCAAGAGCCACTGACATTCTTTACGTGGGATTATCGAACGCACCACACTGATCGGATAGTATTAATGCGATCCACGGAAGATTTCTACTTCCTTCTGTAAAAAATGATTCAAGAACTTCGAAGAAAACCTAAATATTCGCCCTGAATTTCGAAAATGCATCGGTATGAAGGATTTCAAATGACCTGAAAAAAACTAAATAGAAAACCGATTGCACATAAATATTTAGAAGTTCTTCAAGCTGAAATTGAGTAAAAAATTCAGCCTTCCGGCATTGAAAGTTTCATTTTTTCAATACATGCATCTGTATGTTAGTTGGAATGAGACTCGAAACAAAATTCCGCAAATTTTTCGGATATACTGGATAGTTTCCGAATGGTTTCATATAAAGTGATGTACTAGATAACTAGAACGTAAAATTCGAAAAATGAAACATGCTTTTGTAGACATCTCAATGCCGATTTATTACTCATTCAAGCGTTTCTGTGTGAATATGACATTTAGAAACTGTTCGGTATTTATTCGTGAAAGTAAAACAGCACGAGTGAAACGAATTCTCACATAATTATTCCCAAGGAATCGTCCCCAGTGATGTAATTCACAGACCCGAACTCGAAGATAATTCACATTCCCCAGCTGCGCTCACAACTACGAAATACAGTATAGAAAGTACGATGGCTTCCGGATTATCGAAAACCCTTAGGAGAATATGACTTCCATGAGCATGTTTTAACGATCTCATAAAATTCGATTGCATTCCCAACGAAACGGCTCCCACAGAACCGAATCAGCCATCAAGCAACACGTGCACGGATACTCGATTCCCCCCCTTCGCTTTGCGTAATACTGTATTACTATCGAAACAACCCATTATTGCTCCCAACGAAGCGAGAAATAATAAAGGCGCGGGGAATGAGAAAGGCCGTGGACAATAATCCAATATCAGTACTGTACATAGAGCTCTAGCTCTTTTTACGAGACCTTCGGGGCCGATACAAGGTACATCTATTTCTTCCAACTACGCAGTAAAAATCTGGAGAAACGTAAGTCGCGAGGGGATTTTCGAAAGTTTTCGAACTGGTCGATTGAAGCCTTAGAATTAACCTAAAAGTGCATATACACAACAAAAACAAACGAATATGATTAGAAAAAGTATTGCAGGTACAGTAAAATACATGCGACAAAGACAGAATTAAAGTATGGCGTCTCATGCTCTGAAGAACTTGTCTTTCTTTTCTAGCTTCCAGCTGCAGAATCACACCATGACTTCAAAAAAATTCCACTTCGGCAGAATGATTTTTTAAACGCATTTGCGCATAGCGATGCAAAATATCCAATTATTCTTCACATCCAAAAACGTTCTTCCTTAGAATTCACAAAAAGGTATTAAATCCGGCAGCCAGCCCGCTTTACGTTTTCAAGCATAGTATTCATAGTTCATAGTTTGTTTTCAAGCATCCGACTATTTTACCAAGAGATAAAAAAAATCATGTCTAATATTTCCTGTACTGTAGTAGAAGAAACAGTAGGAAGGAAAAATGTTCGGAATATGCAAAAAATCGCGGATTCGTGGGAAAGCCGAAGAAAATTTTAGAACTACCTGTACACAAATGACCGGAACACATGGAGGAAATGTTGACCAACCGATTCGGAAGCTTCTTAGGCAACACATCTAGGCGTAACACTCATCTAAAACTGCTACATTTTCAGCTTTCAGGGAGATGAATCAAGAACAGTACAGTTCAGTATTTTGGGGTTGCTTTCTTTCAGATTACCATATTCATTGGAATATTCGGCGCACTCCGTGTAACACTCATCTAAAACTGCTACATTTTCAGCTTTCAGGGAGATGAATCAAGAACAGTACAGTTCAGTATTTTGGGGTTGCTTTCTTTCAGATTACCATATTCATTGGAATATTCGGCGCACTCCGCCATAACGAAAAATTGACTCACAAAAATCACGAAGCGTATATATAATATTCGAAGACCTTTCACATTCTCCGGTAGCGTGAATCGTTTTTTTCCTGCCAAAATAATCTTACGAATACAAAATTAGGTTCAACACTCAATGGAAGAACGTTTTTGGTCGATCTTTTCCTTCAATGATACAAATTAAATAATGATCCCAAAGTTTTCAAGCAAGTAAATGAACCATGAACAGAAACACGAACTCATCCTATTTTCAAGAAACTGAACGCACTATCTGAAATTCACAATATCAAAATTTCCAGGCCCACAAAGAAAAAGTGTTATCCCGCCTTACAATCGAAGGTGTTTCGCAATCGACTGAATTCGGTGGTTCGCGAGTCTTTGAGCAAGAGCGGGGAACTTTCAAGATTACCCTCGCTCGCATATAAAAGCAGATCTATTTTCGTACGGAGACCAACAAAAAAAAGCCATAAACTTGCGAATGATCCAAGAAAGCCATCAAATAAGTGATTCGGACAGGAAATAAATATGCATTCGTAAATGTACTCACGCCGCGGGCATCACGAAACAGGATTGCAGTGTGGCGGTCATCCGACGATCCCAAGGAGCCTCGGCGTTCGGACGACGGGAAAGCAGAGTGTCTCCTGGCGCCTGAGAAAATATCAAAAAATCGTCCACATTTCCTGCCACACAAACTCATACCACCAAGCGTTGACAAGAGCTTCCACAAAATCAAAATAGAAGATGTGATGAGCACAAATACAGAACTGTATTCCATGACAAACACAGGAGCCCGGCTCTTCTCCACGATTCCAGGAAATGAAACGAAGTTGGATGACTCCAGGGGGCTTCTTTTGGCAAATAATGTACTCGCACTATATAAAGCGCTGAAGGCAAACTCATTTACCGCATGAATCCTCTTGAAGCCATTTCACGAGATCTATATACTGTACTGTACCTAGTGTAGGGTATAAGGCAGCCAGGGACCCAATGAAAGACCCGACAGCCGGCTTATGCATGCCACGTTACCCCGTTGAATTATCCAGACCACGATCAACATCATTTCCGTCGAGTGCGTTCACACTCGGATAAAAGCACATTCGAAACCCTGAGGGGAATTTCAGAAGCTAGAAAAGCATTCCAGGCGACTGATCCCGATGGAAATCTAGACTTTCCAAATCGAATTTGGAGGAGAGATTTTCTAGCTACGAAAAGCCGAAGATGCCGGAGCGAGCATGCCACCTTTCTGGCAATTTCTTTCTTTTTCAAGCAAAACACGCCCTAGAAAGTCTAGATCTACAACATAAGAAAACAAATTTTGAATTACCCTTATTTCAAAAATTATTAAAAGCCAAGAGCCACTGACATTCTTTACGTGGGATTGTCGAACGCAACACACTGATCGGATAGTATTGATGCGATCCACGAAGTTTTCGACTTCCTTCTGTAAAAATGATTCAAGAACTTCGAAGAAAACCTTATTCGCCCTGAATTTCGAAAATGCATCGGTATCAAGGATTTCCAATGACCTGGGGAAAAACTGAATAGAAAAACGATGTCACAAACATTCAAAAGTTTCTTCAAGTTAAAAATTGAGTCTAAATTCAGCTTTCCGGCATTGAAAGTTTCATTTTTTCGATACATGCATCTACACACTTATGATTATGATCTGTACTTGATTATGATCTGTACTTGATTATGATCTGTACTTGATTATGATCTGTACTTGATTATGATCTGTACGTTAGTTGGAATGAGACTCGAAACAAAATTCCGCAACTTTTTCGGAGATACTGTATCTTTTCCGAATGACCATATTGCTTTCAGATGAAGTGATGTACTAGATAACTAGAATATAAAATACAAATGCATTGAAAATAAAGCACGATTTCGTAGACATCTCAGTACCGATTTATCACTGTGTGAAATTTGCAATTTAGAAACTGATCGTAAGTAAAACAGCAAGAGTGAAACGAATTCTCACATAATTATTCCCAAGGAATCGTCCGTCCCCAGTGATGTAATTCACAGACCCGAAATGGAAAGCACGCGAAATCATGCTCGAAAATAATTAACATTCCCCTGCTGCGCTCAAAACTACGAAATACAGTATAGAAAGTACGATGACTTCCGGATTATCGAAAACCCTTAGGAGAATATGACTTCCATGAGCATGTTTTAACGATCTCATAAAATTCGATTGCATTCCCAACGAAACGGCTCCCACAGATCCGAATCAGCCATCAAGCAACACGTGCACGGATACTCGATTCCCCCCCCCCCCTTTCCCTTTGCGTAATACTGTATTACTATTGAAACAACCCATTATTGCTCCCAACGAAGCGAGAAATAATAAAGGCGCGGGGAATGAGAAAGGCCGTGGACAATAATCCAATATCAGTACTGTACATAGAGCTCTAGCTCTTTTTACGAGACCTTCGGGGCCAATACAAGGTACATAAGTTTCTTCCAACTACGCAGTAAAAATCTGGAGAAACGTACGTCGCGAGGGGATTTTCGAAAGTTTTCGAACTGGTCGACAGAAGCCTTAAAATTAACCTAAAAGTGAATATACACTACAAAACCAAACAAATATGATTAGAAAAAGCATTGCAGGTACAGTAAAATACATGCGACAAAGACAGAATTAAAGTATGGTGTCACATGCTCTGAAGAACTTGTCTTTCTTTTCTAGCTTCCAGCTGCAGAATCACACCATGACTTCAAAAAAAATTTCACTACGGTAGAATGATTTTTATAAACGCATTTGCGCATAGCGATGCAAAATATCGAATTATTCTTCACATCCAAAAACGTTCTTCCTCAGAATTCACAAAGAGGCGTTACATCCGGCAGCCAGCCCGCTTTACGCTATCAGAAAAAGTTTTCAAGCATTCAACTATTTTACCAAGAGATAAAAAAAATCATGTCTAATATTTCCTGTACTGTAGTAGAAGAAACTGTAGGAAGGAAAAATGTTCGGAATATGCACAAAAATCGCGGATTCGTGGGAAAGCCGAAGAACATTTTAGAAATACCTGTACACAAATGACCGGAACGCATGGAGGAAATGGAAATTTCTTATGCAACACATCTAGGTGTAACACTCATCTAAAACTGCTACATTTTCAGCTTTCAGGGAGATGAATCAAGAACAGTACAGTTCAGTATTTTGGGGTTGCTTTCTTTCAGATTACCATATTCATTGGAATATTCGGCGCACTCCGCCATAACGAAAAATTGACTCACAAAAATCACGAAGCGTATATATAATATTCGAAGACCTTTCACATTCTCCGGTAGCGTGAATCGTTTTTTTTTCCTGCCAAAATAATCTTACAAATACAAAATTAGGTTCAACATTCAATGGAAGAACGTTTTTGGTCGATCTTTTCCTTCAATGATACAAATTAAATAATGATCCCGAAGTTTTCAAGCAAGTAAATGAATCTTGAACATAAACACAAACTCATCCTATTCTCAAGAAACTGAACGCGCTTTCTGAAATTCGCAAAATCACAATTTCCAGGCCCTCAAAAAAAAGTATAATCCCGCCTTACAATCGAAGGTATTTCGCAATCGACTGAATTCGGTGGTTCGCGAGTCTTTGAGCAAGAGCGGGGAACTTTCAAGATTACCCTCGCTCGCATATAAAAGCAGATCTATTTTCGTACAGAGACCAACAAAAAAAAAGCCATAAACTTGCGAATGATCCAAGAAAGCCATCAAATAAGTGATTCGGACAGGAAATAAATATGCATGCGTAAATGTACTCACGCCGCGGGCATCACGAAACAGGATTGCAGTGTGGCGGTCATCCGACGATCCCAAGGAGCCTCGGCGTTCGGACGACGGGAAAGCAGAGTGTCTCCTGGCGCCTGAGAAAATACATAGAAACAAACAAATAAAAGATCAACGTCAGCCACCTTATTTCATAAATCTTCGTATCCGTTCTCGGGTAAAAGCGCAAAGCCAGAGATAAGAAGGTCCGTAACAATGACGCGCCCCTTGTTTTGCATAATCCCCAACACGATAAGGATTCCAACCAGACTCCGACGACTGTGAGAGCGAGTGGACTCGACATCTTCGGAAACGACTGCCGTCATTTTTATATTATAACAAATATAAAAGCATTACTCAAGATCAAGGACGACTTCCGAAAGCCTCTTCTTGACCTCCATAGTCAACATCACGGAATTGAGGTACATAAGCACCTATAGCCGTGGGTTCGAAAAGTACACCCGGAAACTCACGGATAACCTTATATTCAATATGCTGAGTGCCTTTGGAGTTTGAAACTCATATGGAAGGAGAATATGATTTCTCCGAGAAATCCTCCGGACAATAAGTAATTGAAAAAAAAAATCTTGGAACAATGTCAAATAATTCAGACATCCAATTGATGTTTCTCGGCCATTCTACGATAAACTGTCCCATCTTAAAAAATGTAAAATCCACGAAACTGAACAAAAAAAGCATTTTTCCACACCCTCGAAAAAAGTGGAGGATCAACAATATCTGTAAAAAAAAAGGGGGGGGATGTAAATCATGCACTTCTCGATCGAGCGTTGAAACGCGATCAAGCGAAATTTATCTCAAAGACTCGAAAATGCCACAGAGTTTTCGAAATTTGTAGCGCCAGGAATAAATATTGTGCATCAGGTACCAAATTATTTTGAAAACCAAGCGAAATTATCGACAGAGGGCACTGGAGGTACAGTATTTAATTGAACGATCAAAACGTTGTTGAATTTCAATTTTAAATCGAATCGATCGTACCCCCCACAAAAGAAATATAAATCTGATATTTAGACACATTCCCGAAACCCATCAACGAAAAAATGCGTTTTGCATTGCGCCAGAAAAGCGGACGAGATATGATTCGTGTTCAGCTGCCATTCCAAATGACGTTCTCATTCGAATCACTCGGTGTAAGTCACGTATCTTGAGATTCCATTGGAAGTGATATTCAAGAAGTTTATTTTCCCTTCCAATACACAAGGTTGTCGTTCATCAGAAATCTACGACTCAAGAAGAGATGATAACAACATTCCCTAGTTTGTCGTCAAACAAGTGCATATACGCAAAACGTGATCTGATTTATCAACGGTTTCGTCAGAATCATCGAAACGAATTCCACTACATTATTTTTCCCTATCACACCGCAAGTTTTGATTTGCATTATTATTCTGCACCATTGCTCAAAAAAAGTATTTGATTATTACCTATAAAAAACGACCCCCCACCCTAAACATACAGGTGGTACGTTGCAATTCGACCCTAATCCGTAGCTGGGCTAGGGTCAGATTGCAAAGCAGACAGCCGAATTGCGAGACAACGTCAAAAAGCATGTTTTCTACATAAAATTCGATGTTTCATGTCTCTCCGCAGGTCGAGAAGCGCGGCAGAGGTCGGATTGAGAGTCGACCTCCCAGCAAATTCGACCGTCGAATTGCGAGGTAACACCTGTACACCCAACCCCAAGAAGAAGAAGGGCTCATCAACCCTTTGACACGGGACTTGAAGATTGAAGATACAGTACTTTTCCTACTCCGAGCAAGAATAAAGGCCAAATCCACGTCCTTCTTCTCATAGGCATTGAATTGCGACAATTATGCTCTTTACTGATCATCCCGCAGCACTCAACACATAACTAATTCACGAGGTACAGTATGGTTCTCCTTTCTACTTCAACGCGAAAGAATCGCACTCAAATTAATAAACCATTCGTCCACGTTGAATATTCGCGTCATTTCAGGGGAAATGAACAGTTCTCAACTTTCAGCTACCGTCAGTTTTCAACTTAGAAGGGGCTCAAGTCTCGGCCTTCGGGTAAGATCGAGATTGATGCGACACCTGCCCGACGTTCATAAATTAACACATCGAAACTGGTGCCTCCCGCACAGCAAATACAATTAAGTTGCAAGGTCTGATTGTGTAACGAATTCAAAAATTATATAAAACTAGTGATCATAAAATGCTTACTGTTGCTGAAGAAAATCGGAGGCAGAGACAGCTTCCGACTTCTCGTCGGCTTATGCCCATGAAACTCAAAGTGCAGCAGATGCCGCAGCGAGAGATGAGCATTGTGTTGTTGCGTACTTTTCGACATCACACAGTCGTCGATCAAAGCAATGGGTTGCCACAATACGAAGCTGCATGCGGCAGCTCAACACTCATTCAGCGAGAACAGCCACGGTAATGAATCAAGAAACTTAAGAGTAAAGAAAGAAAACAAGCTTGCGCAACCCCACGGCTTCCCGACGTTGTGATACTGTTTTTTCCCTTCTTTTATTGCTTCTCTATTCGTTCACAACCCAACCCACCGACGGAAAGCAAACGTGTGAACTGGAGAGACTAGAAGCTGTGGCACTGGGATTTCGGGGTTCCGCAAGACTGAACGTCACGGGCGATGGACTTTTCCAAGGCCACAAACACAGCTGTGCAAGTGAATCGATCTTTCAGTCCACGCGTTGAACTATCACACGAGCTGCCACGAAAAGAAATACTGTAATTAAAAACCACTTCACCGTCACAGCAGCCTTTCAAGTGCACAAAATCTGGAATATATTTTCATAAGTAATGGCAGTAACTTTACAGAACCCCATTTGCAACACTTGGATGTTGAAGGAAGAATACTTCAGGGACAAAATTTGCCATAGGTCACGTAAACACGGAAGACGCATGACCATCAGGTGGACGAAACGGAAAAACCCCGAAGGCAAAATCTGAAGGGAAAGTATCGAACTATAGTCAAGTACTGTACTGTACTCTTACATAATAACACAGCAATGAATGAACTGAATGAATGATCTGATGCATTTTTGGGATTCAGAAATTGAAATATAAACTTCAACAAAGCGAATAAAATGTGGATTCCAATTTCTTTCTGCTGTGGGTCTGGGGATTTCAAAATGTCTGACAATTCCGAACGAATTGAGAAAATTAATTCAACACGAGGGGTTCTGATATTCGAGCAGTGCAGGCAAAAAAATGTAAAAAATTGTCTGAAACTCTACAATTTTATTAATTTTCACTCGTTTTCAGACATATTCTCTCTTTCGGCGCTCTTGAAACTCTCTTGATGAGAGAATCGACCCATTTGGCGATTTATTCTTTAATGCTTGAAGACGTTGAAAAAATTCTAGGAAATTTTCAAGTATCCGGGTCACGCAGAAAACCGGAGATTTTCGACCGCGTTGGATCAGTTGTGCTTCGATTATCATATCACAGTCCACGGACAAATATCATACAACTTATGCGATGAAGTACTGCATATTACTTCTTCAAGAGACATCTCACAAGCAATCACACCAACAAACTATGTACAAAAACACGCCAAACGTTTCATGCTTGCGCATTTGAATTGCGCATAAGCAAAAAGATAAAAAATAAAATAAAAAACGAGACTTGTTTAGCGCTACGTAGACGCGTTTCGTCCAGCTCGCAACCACACTAATGGCAAACTCACGAACAGTACTGTACACTGGACACAGACGCACTCATTTTATACAATAAAGTACTAGTGTACCTACGCGGGAAGTTCTCCAACGCGTAAATGCAAAAAATATACTGCTTCAAGCATAGACGAGGGGAAATATTGTACGCAGACTTTTGAAGATGCCCTGAGCTGCTCGGATGCCGAATATGACCCATCATAAACATCCAAATATAATACAGTACGTGCATTTATTCTTGAAAGTAAACCGAAACAATCAAAGGCAGCCTAATATATAGCGTCTCATATTCGGCATTTTCAAGTGCAAAATTGCTCCTGGGAAACACAAAACTTCGCAAAAAATCGACCTCAAACCCCTTCAAACAAATCCTAATCAACTTCAAGAGGACGCGCATTTAATCTTTGTGTCTATGCGTATTTTAAACTTGTCACCGAATCAGTATTAGAAACAACAGACACACACTCGATCCTCACGAAACTGCGCCTTACATTCACCAGCAAAATCAATTCAATTTCCAAAAGCACTTTTAACAACAACAACAAAATGAGTCATACACTCGAGTAAAATGAGATGACTTGTTATAGAATCCTCGGACAATAATTTAGAAGAATATCGTTACAACGAAGCTTTTGGGACCTTGAAAAAAAAGACACGCTTCAGTACAAACGAAAAAATTAGTTAAATCGAAATTGAATATAATTTCTCATTTGTGGCTATTGGATAGGAAGAATCAAATAAATAAAATAAAAATCTAATAAATTCGTTGCAAGTATTAATTCATAACAAAGAGATGCGTTGTAACGAGCTAAACAGAGTCGGCTTCCAACTGCAAAACCGCAACGGAGCCACGCCTGTTGAAACGCGCACAGGACACGGCCCTGTCGAGAACTGCGGGAGCCACGCGCGGCGACGTGATGACAAGACCACAAATACGGCGACGTTGAATTTGGCCATGCGCGCACCCGACGCGCGGCAACGTGGTCGCGCAATCCACCGCCGCGAGAAACGCTAAAAAAGATAATAAACAATTAAAAAAAAAAGGTGAACGCCTAAACGTTCTCAAAATACAGAGCATTTCTGAAACCTTCAAATTACACCGAAGCCCCGGGGGGTTTGAGAAATCGCCCGAGGTTCGAGGCAGGTCAGCTCAAGAGATTGGTCCCTCTCAAGTCTCTGCGTCTCAAACAATGGCACGCGTGCGACTGGTGGTAAGCAGTCCAAATGGCAGGTATAGTAAGATAGACTTTTTGTGTGATGAAGTAGCGCATAAATTGAACTGAGAAAACTGTAGAGAAGTTAATGAAAATCTGAGTTGCGGACAAACGTGGGGAAGAAAGTTCAACAAAAGGAGAAGCTTGGGCTGAGGGAACATATAACTCAATTTCTATGAAAATTTTACTCGGGGGTGTACATGAAATTGAGACAATAGTAAAATGCGTTTAAAATGAACCAAAGTCAACGAAGATTTGAGCTACAGCTATTGATGGTAAGTGATGCCCAGAAGGTGGCAAGAAACAGAACACAGAAACGGTTCAATGCTCTGTTTTATTGCAGGAATTTTTGTAAATTGCCAAATTGATAACGCACTAGGTTATCAATAGCTAATCGTAGGGATTGCGTAATTCAAGTTTTTAGAACAATGGCAGTTAAACTTGATCGAAAAATGGTAGATTATCTCCTCAACTAAATTTATTAATGAATTGAGCACCGAAGCGCCATCAAAACTTGCAGTTTCAAGCTGACCATTCTTAGCTAACATCAGCTCTCCAGGTTTCGGAAAGACGACCCAAAAAACTATTTCTAACCGCTGGAAACCAATTGAAATTACAGACGAGAAAATCAATACTGTACAATGAGAAAGGGATCTGAAGAAGAGAAAACTGAATCAGCGTTCAACTATTTCAGAAAGAGCAGGATTTTGAAATAAAGTGGAATAAATCTTGAAAGCGATGATCTTTATTGATAATACTGTAGTTTACAACTTGTAGGATATGGCCAACGTTCCATGTCTTATTCATTTCAGGCCTGGTCTGAAACTAAAGGTGTCTTTTAACAAGAATTTTTCGACATTTTCTGGGGATCAATGGAGTCGATATATCATAAAGCCAGCATCACGCAGTACACTCGAAAATGAGCACGTTTCTGATCGAATTTTGCTGTTACCTTTTATTACAGCGTTGTTGAGGCAAAGGGTTCGAAAACAAAGTCAATGACCCTCAAGAAACACAGGAATGGCATTACACGTCTGCTCAAACTTTAACCCGTGTGGAAGGCTTGGATATACAGTATACTGAATTTCTAACATACGGACACCATTTACGGTAAGATCTCTTACAACGAATCTCGGTATAACGATTTAATGCTTAAAACGAATTTGCTGGTTTTGGTCCTTGTCTAATAGCAACAATGTTACTTCAATTTCGTGTTAACGAATTCGCTCCAACAACCAAGCTTTTTTAAAGGTCCCGAATGCTTCGTTGTAACGAGATTCTACTGTAACTTGAAATTGGATACACATGCATTGAACCATCAACTTTTTCCCTAGTGTGCTGAGCTGCCGAAATAGTGCGAATACTGTACCTGACATGCACGCTGACTCGGAAGTCAAACAACCCGTGCGCAAAACCAAAAATCGTAAATATCAACAATACAGGCGACTGCCTTTCAAACGAACATTTGTAATACGAGATCCTGTCAGAATATCATATGTCAATGAGAGGAAACACGATATATCCCAAATGCACGCAGGATAACGCGAGGGCATTACATCACATTCGAAGACGTCTGAGTTGAAAGTTGATGTAATGCTTCAAACAAAGCATCACCAAATCCATTTACATGCCAACTTTTGATAAACTCTTTTTCACAGAACAATATGAATTTATAACCGACTAATTATTTTCCCCAACGAAACAAAACAAGCATTAAAACCAGCTAGAATTATTTGCGGAACGTGGGAGAAAAATTAAAGAAGAAACCATGTCCGCTCATCAACTTCTTTCACTTGTGTCATGTTGATTTAAATATAAGCTCTGCAACTGGGAGAAATTAATTGAATCACAAAAAGTGACGACAGAAGGTATTTTTAATTTAATCCCGAAGCGCGTAGAAACATTTTGAATCTCATTTTTCCTTCACAATCTGGCTCAGATGAACCGGATCCAGTTTTTAATGGACAAGAGAATCCCATTTTGTAATACGAGATCCTGTCAGAATATCATATGTCAATGAGAGGAAACACGATATATCCCAAATGCACGCAGGATAACGCGAGGGCATTACATCACATTCGAAGACGTCTGAGTTGAAAGTTGATGGAATGCTTCAAACAAAGCATAACCAAATCCATTTACATGCCGACTTTTGATTAATTTATCTCACAGAACCATATTAATTTATAACCGACTAATTATTTTTCCAACGTAACAAAACAAGCATTAAAGCCAGCTAGAATTATTTGCGGAACATGGGAGAAAAAAAGAAGAAGAAACAATGTCCGATTATCAAGAACATCATTCACTTGTGTCATGTTGAGTCATGTTAAATGTAAGCTCCGCAACTGGGAGAAATTAATCGAATTACTTTTCACTGCTGTCTTCCATAAAAATTAAATTAGGGCTTCGCGCATCTTTGTAAAACTTAGAGTAAAAAGGAAGTGTTAGACCGAGTCTACTTGGCCT
Organism: Notodromas monacha; assembly: GCA_905338405.1. Taxonomy (NCBI): domain Eukaryota; kingdom Metazoa; phylum Arthropoda; class Ostracoda; order Podocopida; family Cyprididae; genus Notodromas; species Notodromas monacha. The sequence goes on along the minus strand of CAJPEX010001480.1, from coordinate 9,150 downwards.
AGGTCAAAAATTACCTGTTCTCTTAGGGTATTATTCTTGAATGTGTCGCAGAATGAGATCGCATGAACTAAAACCCATCAACAATTACTTGGGGTCAATGGTTTTCAAAACTTCCTTCAGGAAAATCGTCTCCGAACGAACTCCCCTATCGGCATTTTTATTCAAATACACGACGCACGTAAGTGAAAATTAGCTATAAAAATAACAATGGCGTCGTATAGTCAGCCCCTTTTACATGTATTCGTGTAGGATTTGCGCGCGAAATGTTTTTTTTTCCAACCGAACTAGAGGTTTTCCATGTAAAAAAAAGATCAGTCCACCACATACAAAGGTAAAAGTTGGTCACATGAAAGAGCAGATCCTGAACATTTATGATGTCATTGCTGCTGCAATAAAGCAATAACATTCAAATAAAAAACCCCCAACACAAATTAATGAGGTACTTCCATATTCCGTAAAATATCGCACTGCTGGGACTTCTGCTTTTTTTGATACAATATATCATTGCATTAATATCCATGACTGATCGAACGATTGTAAATAAATTCGTACTGAAGTAACATTTTAAAATACGATGAGAGCGTTCAGATGAGACAGCATCATTCGTTGTTTAATTTTCCTTTAAAGTTCACCTCACCATAGCATTGTTCAATCAAGTCTACTTGACACAAATTTAACAATGAGTAACCGGTGTTATCCTCTTCTCATTGTTTCGATAATATCCCAGGCAAGAGGACAATCAAAATGCGTCTTGGAATCGATGGCATCCATAACAAATAAAAACGATACTCGAGGTTTACACAGCGAGTGATTTCTTATCGCACGGACGCAGTGCAATATTGCGGCGCAAAGCGAAATTGCACCTGTAGTCAAGTAATGACAATGACAATTTCCCAGTGTTTTTCCATTCACCCGACTTCAGCGATCGGCGGAAATCTGCTATCTACCAACTCGAACTCGCGATAAGCAAGCATGACTCGACGAAAAATGGAACACTATTTCTGTCCCACTGTGAGCACTTCAATCGTGTGTGTGTGTGGAGGCCACAACGATGTTGCAGGAGGCAAGAACAGCCAGAGAAACAAGGCGGAGAAAAATCCTTGGACCATGTTGATTATTCAAAAGCGATAGATCGACGTCAAGCGATAGGTCTTGTGAAGACGGGTTTTTTCAGGAGACGGGGAAAAAATTCTTATCTTCCATCGTTGCGTAGTGCCCATCGGTCCTCTAGGGTATTTTTGGCTCGAGTGCGTCGATGTGTCTTACTGTTCCGTAACGCTGACTGCTTCATTACATTAAATACTCTCTAGAGGAAGTCGGAAGACTGGTGTTAAAGGTGTTCTTTTATGTGATAAGTATGCAGACGGCTGATCAAAATAAGCGTTTCCATTCTAAGTCTGAAGGGCGGGTTATGGCGAAGAAAACGAACGACGGCTACAGAATACTGTACTGTACTGTTCAACTGAATACTGTATTGAACTGCAATACGGGAACGAGGTTAAAAGAAATCGGAGGCGACATCTACCGAATGTTTACGAACGTATCTCGCGAGCGAACTAGACCGAGAACAGGAGGCGTCGCAAGAATCCTAGAGCAAGGTTCCATTCAAGATCTTAGCAGGACCATTTTACGGCAGAGAATAGAAGACCAACTTTTCATCTCACGGAAACAAACACCGACAGTTGAAATTAAACGTATTCAAAGGAATCACTGGATTTTATAATATTGTCTTCTCCCGATTAGCGAATCCAGGTTCACACAGATCAACGAAAAAAAATTTTCTATACTATTGATACTGTATTAGGTTGACGACAAATCAGTTTTTCAATCGAAAGCAAGGTCTTAGCACAAAAAATGCAAGCAAAATTTAAAATTGTCTTGAACTTCATGCATCGAATTTAAAAACTGTGTCGGTTTCTTCGAAATTATCCTCATGCGGTTGAAAGCTTCCACGGTATGCATGCAGTTGCAGAAACACATAACCCCAGCTTTCATTCCTGTGGGCATGGACAGGTGAATTTTATTCAAATTCCGAAGACACATCCTCTCAACGACGAAGGATTCAGTGATTTCGAAATATAGCTACAGATGAAAATGCTTTCCCGAGATTGCAATCCTTCCTTCATTGATATTCTCAGTATTATTCAATTCAAAAAAGCGGACATCTTTGAGATTCAGAATCTGAGATAACATCAAACTGTAACACAGACGGTCAAACACATGGCCTTGTCATCGGTAAAGTTGAAAAACTTCACCGAATTTTAGATAAAATGTCTCAACTCTTCGAATGACGTCTTCAGAAAGTTTCGAGCTGTCAATCTATTTAGTAAAACAGGTGGACACCATCTACAACAAAATTCAAGGGAGCAGAAAAAAAAGCTTTGTGCTGTACATAGAATTTCGTTGTAGAGAACCCTTACGAGTGCAGTATATACTGTACCTATAACAGGGGATAGAAGCCTACGCCTTCGGGACCAAAAAAATTGTAATACCCAGGAAATCGTTGAAGAGAGAGTCCATCTGCATTGGGGATCTTTTCCATATTTTTCATTTTTTGGGGGACACTCGAGGCATCATCAAGCTGAAGCGCGTGTATAAATTTTATCGTAGGGCTCCATCTACCCGGATATTAAGACTGCCGAAAATCAGATTCATCAAAACAATCGAAGGAGGCGCCTCTTACTTCTAACCCAATCCGAGTCAATTCTCTTCAAACGAATAATTATCGTGCCTCGGATTATGAAATTAAAAAACAATTGAAGATCAGATCACTCATCTTTCTGTCTCAAAAAGTTTAATGCAAGTTTTGAATTCAACACATCACCCGTGACATGATACAATAATATACTGTAACATAATCCGGGTAGATGAAGAATAAACCCGATCATTGTCCAAAATAATGAAGAGTCCACTGCAGTATACCTCTGATTATTCGAGCATCCACCTGACAGTGACAAAACCCCCGACTTATCAAGCGGAACCAAAGATGTAGTTATGTCAGCTAATTTCATTTTGACCCGCTAACAGTTAATAAATATGGGCCAATGCGATTAGCAATTTAGGGACACATGTAGGTTACATTTTGTAACGTCATTGTCCTTTTCCTTCTCCAACGTTGAATAAAGTTTCCAATACTGCATCGTGGAATTATCTGTGATACAACGTAATTATTCGGACGAAGGAACCCAGTCATCAGTACGAACAATTTGAGTTACCGTATATCTTCTATTACAGTATTGTGGAGGATTTTTATTCTCTTAGCCCCTTTACGCGCGCTAAGGTTGGGTGAGCCTTCTTTCAGCTATTTATGGCATCAACAGCCACGAGGCCCCCATTAGCTGCCTGTCCTTCCTGGACCTTTCTGCCGCGGGCGAAGTGGTTTTGACGCTCTCGGGACGAAACTGGGGGTAGAATTCCTCGCCGGAATGAATAAGCTGTTCGTACATGCCTTCGATCTCTTCAGTGGAAATATCGTCGAGTTTGCTTCGCGAAAACTCCAGGCTGATGCCGTGGTTCACAAACAACGTTCCCACATTTTTCACTTCCATAAGGACACCCTTCTGAATCTTCTTCACTCCTTCCGGGTATCGCAAAAACTGCGGCATCGCGAAAAGCTTTCGAAAAAAAAATGCGCGCGGAGAAAATGCGAAAGTTTCAGAATACGACAGAGGGAAAATCGAGCGCCGTCGTGTCACGAATAGTTTGTGGACAGGTCACGGGTCATTTCGGCACGAAACAATAACAAACTTGATCTGTGACGGGTAAATTGAAGATCACCTCGTTTGAACTACATCCGAAGATTGGTGTACAAGCTTTGTCAGTTCTGTGATTCGAAGAAATTTATAATACGACAACTTTAATAAAAGTAAGAACACTAATGAGACAGGTAGATTAGTAGAGTTCTCAAAGTTAAAAATAAGCTGGTCCAACGTTAATCTAAAAGAACTTTCTCAACTTAATCCCCAAAAAGATTTGCCAGTAACGTTTCAATATTCCACGTCGTTAATTCTAATGGAGTTCTTCTCAGCATAGCACTTCACCCACCTCGAAATATTTTCACGAAGGAAGTTCAAGATCTGAGAACCACGTTCAACGAGAAGAACATAAACAAACCGAATTCAGCTCAAGCGCGAGTTCTGCGAAGGGTATCTTTTATCTTTGCCAATTCGCTATAAATAACTTGAAAAAATAAGCAGAAAATAGCAGGAAAGATCTTTGCAATAGAACAGCAACTTACCCAGACTCGTAAAATTGATCCGAGATTTCAAAATCAAAAACTGGAGTCTCAGAAATATTCAATTTCAACAAACAGAAGTGACAAACTTTTGAAACCAGCCCATCATGCTTTTCCCTCAGACACAACAACTACAAAAAATATATAAAATCTTCGCAAATTTGACACTGAATGTAACGAGGTACAACTAATAATCGCGACTCGCAGGAATATCACTCATTTTCACAGCTTTAAGCACATAAGTTAAATCGACCATTTCTTCTGGACTCGAGCTCCGACATCAAGAGTCGGAAACACGATTTCACACGGACGAATTGATTACGTTGGACTCGTTTTCTTTCAACTTCGTGTATATACGCAGTACTAGTGTTTTCCTAAAAATAAGCCCATTTTTTTTCAACCAAAATCCGCCAATAAGACAGCTTTTTTAGCCACTGCAGCTCTGGAAGCTCTTTGAAGAGAAAAATCATAGCCTGAACTAAGAACTGAACCCGAAAGACAATCTTTGCAATCATCCTGAAACCGCATGATCTCGGCATGCTGGTCCATGCCGATGCAAATTAAAATCATGACGCCAGCAGGAATTTTAATTAGAAGTATTTCCTAAAAGCATTTAAATAAATTAACCGAGAACGAATCACCAAGAGACAACGAAATCGATTTCGCGAATCATGCGGCAAAAAATAAAATATTTCAACCAACCGAAATAATGATTTCATTGGTTGAAAGCGTTGCAGATAAAAACAGTGCAAATTCTGAATGCGACAAAATATGATACAGCATATAAACCGGGCCACCTCGAGATAATCAAGCATGAAGATGCACACGCCTCACTGAAACTGCAACCCATACAGTGAGCCACAACTAAACTAAACTTTATCTGCGGGACAGAAACCATCAAGGTCTAAATCCAGACACACATTTCCTTCACAAAGTAAAGCTGCAGTGACTAAACACGGCGACGCTTAGCGTAGTCAAGTTGTTGATACCATATCCGAGTCATTGCGACCCGGATACATCAGTTCAAAAGGGCTGAACAAAGCCAGGAATAAAAAAAAAAGAAACCTGAATATACAGTATCTAGGAAGTTCTCTTCACGACTGTCGACTCACACTAGTTCACGTCGACACGGTTGCTGAGTCCCGCATGACACTGCCTCGAGCACTATAGACGCGAATACACGAGAAGACAAATTCTACAGCCCCCAAGCACCCGAGCCAGTACTTATCAACATTCCGGACTTCCTCCGGAAGCTTCTGCTTTCACTGTCTGATGCGCGAACACAGAAACGAGGAATTGCCTAGAAATTTCGGGAGTACTTCGTGAAGGAGGTCTTTGGGACTCCCGGAGTTACATCCACCAAACCAAGCTTCTCCACATTCAATTGAATCGGGTGACGGAATTATCAGATGGTAAGATAATTAGCGATTTACAGTTTACACGTAGATTTCGGAAAAAACGATTGCAGGATTTGGAAAAAATAAGATTGACATGGGAGAAGGGTACGAAAATGAGAATACAGAAAACGATCAAGAGAAGTATGAAAAGATATGATTCACTGACAGTTCTTTGCAGTGGCCGATTTTACTCAAAATTCTCGGGATTCCCTCCATTTCAGCTCGAATGAGAAAAAATTGGAACAGTGGTCCAAAAATTGATAGAATATTCATCTGCGAGACGTGAGATTAATCTTATTCCACTCAAATACTATTGGCTAGCAACCAAGGGAGCACAACACTTATGAAACTTGTGAAACAACCCTCGTTAACACAGAGCCAAAATATCTTCCATGAAATGGCACTCCATTTCACGTTGAGGGTGCGTTTAAAATGAAAACGAATACTTCACTAAGACGAAGTACTGTACTAGCACGTAAAACGAAAAACGGGAGACTGCCGTACGTTTTCTCACGAGAAAAATCGGTACTATCATGAGGAAACCCGCCATCCAAAACCAAAGATTCAAGTTTTTCCGAAGTTTTCAGTGACGGCGAAAATATTTTCCGGCCATAAACGGACATATTTCTTCCATTTACACATATCATGGGTCAAGACTAATCCTTAATATACCGGTAATTGAACTGAATCTATAAATCTACAAAAATGGGATATCAATACTATACTGTAAATGAAATTTTAATTAGTGCGAACTTTCCGGAAATGATCAATCGAAATGCTGCGTAAATTTTCAGATCACTTCGTGCGTAAATCCGATCCACTTGAATGCATCAGGTAACGTTTTTATGATATAGACATGGTGATATTGGGAAAATTTTTTCAGTAATTTTAACCAAATATGAGTGCCGGGCAAAACAGGGGGAAAAATCAATTGCGACGCACTAAATTTTCGGAAATATGACGCTGGACCGAAATTAATTTCTATGGATCAAGGCTGACTACGGAAGAAACGTTCATAACCCAAATATTTTAAAATTGTCCGTCCCAGCGAATCATAGATATTCGTAGAATTTGAAAATAAATATCAAAGAAACTAATCGTATCAATCCCAACCATATACATCTTCTATCAAGCTCAGCAAGAGACATTCAACCTCAGCTAAGCGAGCATGACACCGAATACGAATGACACAGATATGGTGGTTAGCTATTCAGCTATCGAATCGAAGAATCAATTGGCAAATCATCAATGCGTCGAACAGACAACGGATTAAGTATCACGTGACAGTGATTTCTTCGTGGATATCATCGACATAGCATATAATGCTGACTGCCGCCAAAATAAGCAAATCAAATCATGGTCAAAGTTAACTGTACCTAGATGATTAGAACACAAAGGCAATTTTTTTCGGCAGGTATTGTCTCATAAAAACTAGGGCAAGTTTCCTGTTTGATTGTTTCTTAAAAACGCAAGGAATAAATATGATCAACGTCATAGAAGCAGAATACGGGTGGACTCTCTCTCTCTCTCTCTTTCTCTCTTTCCCAGAACAATATTTAGGGGATTTGGAAAAAATTCGCTATAGAGAGAATTTCATGGTAGAAAACACGCATGGAATGCCGTTTGGGAACCCTATACAGTAGACGGAAAAATCTTCATGCAAAGAAAACGTCTTCGAAAAAATTGTTGTCTATCTATATTTCTGTTTAAATCTGTCTTAAATCGAATCCTATAAAAATCCATAGAATCATTTTCACTTCCTGGCACAAAAACTGTAATCCTGTTTCCGTCTCGCGTATTTGAGGAGATGGAAGTTGGTGACTGAAGTACGGTATGCTTAGAATCAGATTTTTTCCCGTTTCTGAAGAAATTAAACGGGAGAAAGAGTCTGATATTCAAATCAGTTTTAATCATACACACCCGACAAGCATAGCTGTGTCTCAGGATCCCTGGTATTTCATCCCCGAGTGAATGAGGCGTAAGTATCACCAGCATATCGGAAATTTCGATATAAAATAATCCCGTGAGCCCGGATGTGCTACAAGCTGCTCTTTCACCAGGTTGCCACCGGCAACGAACAAGCCAAAAACGATCAATAGGCATCACACGGATGCTCCGGAAACACGAACAAAACCCTTATGTTCTACAACAGAACATACGCCATCATACACCTTCTATTGATGAGATACATCACGGAAGCTCTCGGCGGAAGAGTAAAAGACACGATCTACGCGTGACTTGCACGAACACGTGTCATTGACTTATTGACATCGAAGAGGAAAGCGAGTAGAAGGTGTTCATCACGAAGAAAAACAGAAAGGCGATGACTACTGGTCATGAATCCTGACGATATACGAAGCCATCACGAGGAAACACCAGTAGCAGCGTTTTTTTTTTTTTCGTGTATGTAATGTTCGCCTTACTGCGGAAAACAAAAGGATTCTGCGTATGTTGGAGCATTGAAACGCACGCACAACTCATAACCTTTTCATCCGCATTATATGTAGGTCAGACAGAAACAAGTGAAGCAAGGAAATGTTCAAAATTATTCCCATAAATTCCAACTTTCTTTTTTCTTTTCGGAAAACTTACAAGACACAGATAAGTGCTGCCCGCATTCGACTGACGCAACGGTTTCAGTAGTTCTAGAAAAAAAAAAAGCTTCTCTCACTGAAGATGAACAGATCGCATGCTGATGATAAGCACTCTTCTCCAGAAAATTGCTTAAGATGACTGACTCGCATGCTGTTTAAAAGGCAGTGTTCTACACTGAAGGCAAATACTGTGCGGTAGTTGGTTAATTATGAACATGCCGAATGAAATAGAATTGCGACTACTGTAAAAAACAAAACCCAGGCTCTTTTTTCTTTCGAAGCGATACATTTTTCAAGATGCTCAAAATTTCTCGTTTACCCAATAAACGAAGATGCGAAAATTCACGCGGGATTGCCACAGTACATGTAAGACGAAAGCTTTGAAGTAGAAAACGGTAATAGGGGAAATAATTTAGCTTGCACATTGGTACATAATTCAGGAAATAGTTATAGTTACAACTAAAAATCACGCAATTTTTCTCGACTTCGAAAAAATAAGTCGAACAAATAAAATACAGAACTTCTACATTCAAGCACAGAGGAAAACAAGGTGCTGTAGGAGTGTAGATTATTCCCGATGCAGTAATTATTCCGTGCCCAAAAACTTTCTACATGAAAACATTGCCGCGTCTAGAGGAGGATCATCTCATCTCCTAGAAGAAAATGGGATACGGGGTCTGTCCAAGCGAACTTTTTCTTCTTCCCCCCCCCCCGGCTTGCAAAAGAACTGCATCCATATCATGAATGAAATAAGCCGGCCTTGTTAGAAACTTGAAGCACACAGGAAGTGAACTTCCCCCTATGGAACACCGCGAGGTCTCTGGACAGCGACTGCTACTTCGATGATGAATAACCCACTGAAGAATGCGGCGAAGAACACAAGCACTTTCCCCTGAAACTTCCCCAAGTACTTCCCGAAGTTCGC